>CM068744.1:100813873-100839432 GCA_035084275.1 Hydrolagus colliei | reverse complement strand
TGGGGGTTATGTGGGGGAGGGGGTGGGGGGTTATGTGGGGGAGGGGGAGGGGGATTATATGGGGGGAGGGGGAGGGGGTTTATGTGGGGGAGGGGAGTTTATGTGGGGGAGGGCAGAGAGGGGGGTAATGTGGGGGAGAGAGGGGGGGTAATGTGAGGGAGGGGAGAGAGGGGGGGTAATGTGGGGGAGGGGAGAGAGGGGGAGTAATGTTAGGGAGGGAGAGGGGGGTTTAATGTGAGGAGGGGGGTAATGTAGGTGAGGGGGGTGGGAGAGGGCAGAGAGAGGAGGTAATGTGGGTGAGAGGGGGGAGAGAGGGGGGAGAGAGGGCAGAGAGGTGGGTAATGTGGGGGGAGGGGAGTAATGTGGGGGTGGGGGGAGTGATGTGGAGGCAGGGGCAGAGAGGGAAGGGTTTATGTGGGGAGGGGGAGAGAGGGGGATAATGTGGGGGAGGGGAGAGAGGGGGATAATGTGGGGGAGGGGAGAGAGGAGGCTAATGTGGGGGAGGGGGGAGAGGGGGATAATGTGGGTGGGAGGGAGAGGAGGGTAATGTGGGGGAGGGAGAGGAGAGGAGGGTAATGTGGCGGAGGGTGAGAGAGGAGGGTAATGTGGGGGGGGGTGGGAAAGGGTCGCTTTTGCTACTGGTGAGGATGTTACCAATAAATAATAATGCAATGGCTGCTGGGCAGTTTGTTATTAAACGAATAGGATGTACAATAATAATAATAATAATAATACTAATGAATAATGCGATGAACAAAAAGTTGCTGTGTGCTGAGGACCCAATGTTTACCAATAAATACTATTGCAGTGGGTAATGACTTGCTGGTGGCGACAACTATTTCTTACTAAACAAATGAGACGATTAATCGTGATAAATGATACCGCAGTGAGCGAAGAGTTGCTTTTTTTGTGGTGAGGGGCAGATATTAGGATGTTTCCGGTTGAATAATATTGCAATGGGCAAGGGCTGTTTGGTGGCAGGCAATAGGGAATTTAATAACAGACAATGCAACGTTGTTCGCAGGGCACTCTGACCTCCGACCTCCTCTCTCCTCGAACCAGCTCCGTGGCCTTCTGCTCCACCGGGTCTGGCCTCCTCCATGTCGTCGTCCCCCCCGAATCCTCCGCTCCACCCTCAGCGGCCGCGCCTTCAGCCACTACTCCCGAGGCTCTGGAACTCCCTTCCTCACTCCCTTCGCCTCGCGCCCCCTCTCCTCCCAGTTCTGGTCACAGCTAAAGACCTTTCTCTTCGACCGCACCTTTGGTCACCTTTCTACTCCTGCCCCTGGCTCGGTCCCGGGATCCGCTACTGTGAAGCGCTCTGAGACGCCGTCCGGCGTGGAGGGCGCTATATAAATCGAAGTTGTTGTTGTTGTTGTTGCAATCACCCACCATGCACGGTAGTGATTTCTAGTCCCTGTTGTTCCTCGAATCCAGAGGAGAGGCACAAATGCACACACACACTCACGCACAATCCTTATTCGGCAGCCAGAGAGAATCACACTTGCACTCTGACCCAACGCCGATTTCTTGGAACTATTTAATTATCATGTGTTTTCCCCCCCCCCCAACCCACTATGATTGCGTCTTCCAAATAATGATGAAAACTTTTGGAATTTGACCTCCACTATCTTGAAATTGCTCTGGGCGGTCGCTCGATCCGGTTGAAAGTTCCTCCTGAACTAGAATTGGAAACCGATGGCTTGCTAGCCAGGACTCCTCCTTCAAATACCACAGGCAGTGACGATCACATCATGGGTTCGTGAGTATCTTTCCATCGTGCGAAAAATTATGTGTAAAGATAACATCAGCATGCAAAACAGTAGGTGTTTAAAAACATCTTAAAAGTGTGGATACATTCCCTTTCAGCCTGCCCGTCCCCTCCGTTCAGCAGGCTTTGGCCTGCTCCATCTCCCCCACCCGAACCGTCCTACTGTCAGTGGCCAGGCTTTCAGCCTCTCTGCCCCCACACTCTGGAACTCCATCCCGCAATCCCTTCGCCTCGCTTCCTCCCTCTCCTCCTTCAAGGGCCGGTCTCAAGATCTTCCTCTTCAACCATGCCTTCTACCCACTCCTAACTCTCCTCCCTGTCCTACTCTCCTCCCCACTACCCCGACCCTCCTCCCCCCTCCCCCCCACCGCACAGGTCCCAACCTGATTGTTGAGCCGGATGTAATGAAGGTGTGAATGAGGGTTTCAGCGGCTTGGGGGTGAGATAGTGGCAGAATCGGGCAATGCCGCGGAGATGGGGAAAGGCAGAGCGAGTCATTGCCTTGGATGTGGGGGAGGAAAGACAGTTGAGGGTCGAACAAGACACCTTGGTTCCTGACTGGCTTGGTGAGGACAAGTGAGCAACCATGGAGGTTGATGCTGCTAGCGCCTGATGCACAACAACAATAACTTGGATTTATATAACGCTCTCTACACCAGACGGTGTCTCAGAGCGCCTCACAATACCGGATGCCGCGATCGAAAAGCGCGATCGAAAAGAAAGATCTTCAGTCTGTGACCTGAAAATAGGAAAAGAGGGGCCAAGGTGAAGGGAGTGAGGAAGGGAATTCCAGAGTCTCAGGGCGTAATGGCTGAAGGCACGGCTGCCGATGGTGGAACTGAGGATTCGGGGGGACAAGGAGGAGGCCAGACCCGGTAGAGCGAAGGCAACCAGTACTGTTATGAGGAGAGAGGAGGTCAGAGAGGTAAGGGGGGTGCAGAGGAGCGGAGGGATTTGAAAACAAGAGTGAGGATCTTGAAATCGATCCACTCTGAGACAGGGAGCCAGTGAAGTCTGGCAAGGACTGGGGTAATCGGGGAGCAAAGTTTGGTTCGGGTGAGAATGCGGGCGGCGGAATTTTGGAAATACTTTAAAATATAATGACCATACGTTTTTAATGTAAAAAGCTCTTGAACTCATGAGCTATACAGGTATGCATTGTGTGCATCTAGCAGTCGTACGCAGCAGCCAATCTACACAGAGCAATGTTCCACAAACAATCATAATGTGAATGCCTGATTTTAATCGAGAGATTTGTTTTAACTGGAAAGGAATGAAAATAATGGAAGTAATATTTCTTATGAGTGAATTCTGTAAAATCTGTTTTGTTTTAGCATTACATGCGGGGGGGGTTTTCTGACAATAAAATGGAGTCCTGTAGCTCAGTGGTTAGAGCACTCACCTTACAAGCGGGAGACTTGGGTTCAATTCCAGGCAGGGCTAAACCTTGGGCAGGTTTCCTGACTCCACATACCTAATAATAATCCCTCAAAAAATACTGTAATAAATTGGTTGTTTCAATCTGCGACTGTTTGTGGGACACTGCTGTGTGCAATTGGCTGCCACGTTTTGCCCAAATATATACAGTCAATTCACTTTACAGTATATTCTGCGAAGTGCTTTGAGATGTCGAGAAGATGCGCAAAGCACGATATCAAATGCAAAGATTATTATTATTTGTATTATAAATACCTACCATAGCAGTCATGAACAGCTAGTTCACTCCCTGACTCTTCACTCACTTAAGAATTTTGATGGATGATAATAAAAAATCCATGCATTTGATAAAGCGCCTTTCACATCTTCTAGATGTTTCGAAGCACTTCACAGAATATACTGTAAAGTGAATTGACTGTACATTTGTTAGCGAAATGTGGAAGCCAATTGCGCACAGCAGTGTCCCATAAACAGTTGCGGATTGAAATGACCAATTTATAATTTTTTCCTTGAGGGATCATTATTAAGCGTGTGGGGAAAAAGGAAACTTGCCCAAGGTTTCACCCTGAGCTGCCTGGAATTGAACACAGGTCCCTCGCTTGTACGCCGAGTGCTCTAACCACTGAGCTACAGGACTCCATGATAATCACTGCATTGAAGTTCAGCGCACCAATATGCGACCACGCGTGAACTGCACTATACAAATGCAAGTTGTTGTTTGAGAGTTAACCATGTAACATTTTCTCAAACAAGTTTATCAAAAACCTGCAACTATGACCAAAGACAGGTGTTGAATTCCACCTGAGACCCAGAGAAATTTCCACAATAGACGTAAAAAAACTTTTTTAAATGATGAGGGGATTTGATAGGGTGAACAGAAGAATCTATTTCCCCTGGCGGGTGGCTCGGTAATCTGAGGACACTGATTTAAAATAGATGTTAAAAAAGACACAGGGGAGTTGAGGAGAAATGTTTTCACTCAGCGAGTTGTTCAGATCTGGAATGCGTTGTCTGAAATGGTGGTGGAAGCTGATTCGATAATAACTTTTAAGAGAGAAGTAGATCATTATTTAGGGAGGACAAGTTTGCGGGGCTATAGGGAGAGAGTGGGGTACAGGGATTGATTTTGGTACCTCTTTTCAAAGAGCCTGCACAGAAACGATGGCTGAACAGGCTCCTGTGCACCAGAATTCTACGATCCTAATAGTCGAGAGTGACTTGGAAGAAAACACATCTTGCAATATTTGGAGCATTATTGTAGTCGCAGTCTTCCAAAACGCATTCATTTCTTAAATAAATAAGAAATGTGTTCCAAAATCAGCCAGTCGCTATCTTGGTGTGTTTGTAAAATAGTATATGGAAAGGCCACAGTTCAAGGTCCAGAAATTAAATAGCAGCTACTGAACAACTTCAAAAACCAGCTACTTTTTGTAATCTGCTACTACTATCTTTACAGGCCTCGCCTGTCCGAGGATCTGCTTTTGTAAGCCTTGTTGCCGAACTATTGCATTAGAATATTCCATGCATCCAGCAGTTTGCTCGCTGCTGTTATTCAGAAGTCAAGAGTGAGTGAAAGGCATTTCCAGACGTGTTTTGACAACATTCCTTAATTAGGGAAGGAATGTCTTTAGGATCACAACAATTTTTATGCCATTCAAGCAATTTGCTGATGACACTGAGTTTGCTGAGTGGAGAAATGAATAGCGTGTAAGCAAGATCTGGACCAATTCAACAGATAGGCCGAGGAATGGCAGATGGATTGTATTGCAATAAAATGCAAGGAAATGCATAGTGTAACAGGCACAACTGGCCAAACTCTACTTCTGTCCAGTAGACTTTCTAAGGTTTTATAAAAATAGTTAATAAATGTAAATCAAGAGGTCATACCCAGCCACAGACATAAAGAAGGGGTGGGATATTGGTCTGCTTATTGATCTTTCAGTGGATATTTCTAATGTAGAAACAGTGACCCCCACCGTCCAACGTTAATTTGCATCTGTAGGATATTTAACTAAGAGTTGAAATTTAGAGACACATTTAGAGAAATATATGTGTAAAGTTTGGGATTTTGGAGACCGTCACAAACGAGCAACAAAATGATTATGGAAATCTAGAGCTCTAAACTCACGGAGTATAAATCGCATTTATTTGAAAATGAAGGGGGAACTTAATCCAAATGAGAGCCATAGAAAAAAAATCCGTGGATTTCTCTAATGCATTCTGCTGTTTTTAGTCATGGATATTGATGAATATGTGCAACTATTAGGAGTCCTGTAGTTCAGTGGTTAGAGCACTCGGCTTGCAAGCAAGAGATGTGGGTTTAATTCCCAGGCAGGGCAAAACCTTGGGCGAGTCTCCTTGTGCCACACATGTGATAATATTCCCTCAAGTAAAAAACAATGATAATAAAATTGGTCACTTCAATCCACAACCTTTTGTGGGACATTAGCTGTGCGCAATTGGCTTCCACGTTTCACCCACAAATATACAGTCTAGGGTCCGTCGATATGGAAATTTTCCGATTAAATATATCGATGGGCTCATATCGAGATATACCGAAATATCAATATTTTCGGGTTTTTCGTACCGCGCATGCACGCGTGGCGCGCGCATTTGGGGTGCACGCGCGTTCCGGGTGCACGCGCATTCCGGGTGCGCGCACATTCGGGCCCTATCTCCTCAGGAGGTAAATATCTTTCTCGCTCTGTGTCTCTCACTCTCTCCATCTCTGTGTTTTTCTGTCTGTGTGTCTCTGTGTCTCTCTCCCTCTCTCCTCTCTCACATTCCCCCCCATCTCTATCTATCTGTATATTATCACATCCACCCCGTCTCTCCCCCCCCTCCCCCCCCGCCGTCCCACTCTCGCACCCCCCACCCCCGTCGTCTCTCTCTCCCACCACCCCCCCAGCCGTCTCTTTCTCCCTCCCCACCCCGCCGTCTCTCTACCTCCTCCCCCAGCCGTCTCTCTCCCCCCCACAGCCGTCTCTCTCCCCCTCCCCCCAGCCGTCTCTCTCCCCCTCCCCCCAGCCGTCTCTCTCCCCCTCCCCCCAGACGTCACTCTCCCCCTCCCCCCAGACGTCACTCTCCCCCTCCCCCCAGCCGTCTCTCTCCCCCTCCCCCGAGCCGTCTCTCTCCCCCTCCCCCTCCCCCCAGCCGTCTCTCCCCCTCCCCCCAGCCGTCTCTCTCCCCCACCCCCCAGCCGTCTCTCTCCCCCTCCCCCCAGCCGTCTCTCTCCCCTTCTCCCCCCCACAGCCGTCTCTCTCCCCCTCTCCCCCCCCCAGCCGTCTCTCTCTCCCTCTCCCCCTTCCCCCAGCCGTCTCTCTCCCCCTCACCTCCCCCACCCCAGCCGTCTCTTCCCCCCCCTCCCCCCCCACCCCTTGCATACCTGTATATTGTATTCAAGGACTATGAATACAATATGGCGGCTTTGCACCTCGGTCTGTGCATTGTGTATAGAGATGAGCATTCTGGGTCTTGTAGTTCAGTGTGCTCGCATCCCGATTTTTTACCTCGATATATCGTTTTTTCGATATATCGATATTTTTAAAATGTCTATATTGGCATATCGATATGAAAATTGTATCGGGTTTTAGCGATATATCGATATATCGCCGGACCCTAATACAGTAAATTCACTTTACGGGATGTTCTCTGAAACGCTTTGGGATGTCTGAAAGACATCAAATGAGCGGATTATTTTTTATTATTAAAATAAGATTAAAATAAAATAAGATATTGAATAATACCAATATTAATCTCCAGTTGAGTTGAGTGGGAAGAATCTCTGCTGCTAGTGATTTGCCTTCCAAATCCTGCTGTAAGGACTGAGCCAGTCCTTACAACTTTTAGGAACACAGTATTAATACTGTTCACACCCACTCGGGATATAATAATCTGTGTTTAGGACCAGATCCTGGTTATACGGTTCAAGGAATATGTATGCACCATTTGTCATAAACATGAATATGCAAAGATAACCTTTCAATGAAATGAAATACAATGCAATAATAATGCCAGTATGGTATACAGGACATTATAAAAGAAAAGAGCAGCATTATATACCAGAATGGTTCACAATGTTTGGATGAAGAAGGGCCTTTGGCAATTTGATCTCATCCTCCCAGAATAAATAAAATTGGTCATTCACTCCACGGCTGTTTGTGGGATATTACTGTGTGCAAATGGTTTTGGCCACGAAATACACTTTACAGTCCAGTATATCTTGTGAAGTGCTTTGCAACATCCCAACAATGTGAAAAGGCACTATATCAAACCCAAGGAATATTATAATTGTCAATAAAATTATTCATATCGTCTTTGCATTGCAGTCTCAAGTTGTTCCTTAAATGAGTCTTGGGTCCAGGCCTCTCTTACAGTGAATCACAATGATTCACAATGACTGCACCTATGACCAATCAATTGAGGTTACTGCAAATCGAGGCTTAGGGGACCACAGAGTGTATGTTGGGGATGTGGGTGGGCTTGTGGTTAACCAGCTAAAGTTGCACAATGCATATTGTATTTGAGAGCAAAATATTTCACTGCTCTTTTTCTGCGTTTTATTTGGTTTAAGCTTTAAGGAGAGTTTAAACCAAATGAGACTTTAAGTCTCGTGAGACCAAATGAAACTTTTAAGCTGAGACTCCAAAGGCTGTTGTTATAATGGATGATTGGGCAAAGTCTAAAATAGAATAGATCTGTGCCCTAATGATGGGGTTAAGTGATGGATTTTGTGACTGCTCAGACATGTTTGCTTTGCTTCAGTTTCAGATTAAATGAACAATGCAAAAGGATGCACGTTCGGTTTGACCAAAACCAACATTTATGTCCAATATACTATTGAAACGACGTAGGCAATTTATAAACAGGTGAACATTCCATCTGATATGATTTGTTTTGAGTATAAAACAATGTACTCACTGCATTTGACCAGTCAATATCCATTTTATTTCAGCACTAGATTTGGATGAAACAGGAGATGATTGGAATAAAGCTTGCTTGCTTCAGTGGAGCCTGTGAATTCTGATTCTCTTCAAAGCGAAGCCAGTTCGAATTAAATCACAGATTGGGTAAATTGAGACAAGATGCATCATCCACAGTGAGTCTTATCAACACCACAGTATTGGTACGAGAATCTGAGGAATTAATTCAACCACAGTAATATGCTTATGTGGAAATTGAAAGTGCATTGCAAATGCTGATGAAACAACATGATGTATATTTTCAACTGCCACAAAAATATACTTTCATTCCAATATACTGCATTTTTATCTCAAATGTACTCAATAAAAAGTTATTTGATCCACATCTATTTTACCCATTCAGATATTGCACCGTGGATAGGAAGACCTAAGTATACATGTTCATTTATGATGTCCAATACAAATTAAATCTCAGTGCTTCAAACATTGCAACCTGCATTGACAGACTGAGTGAAGGCTTCCTGAACCTCAGCATATCCGCGGCTGCTGTTTATTTCTGATTGTGCTTACGCACGTCAGGCTGCCTCACAAGTGTAACTTTGTTGTTGTTGTTGGATTGCTGTATTTCAGATCCTTTGTGTTGCATCAGAAAAACCTTTACTGTTTTCTGTTTAGTATAAACAGTTTAGCGTATTGTCCGTAAAATACCAGTCCACGCCACTTTACGATAAATAGTGAGAAGAAGTCTGTGATAACGATAAATAATAGTAATCCTTGCATTCAATATAGCACCTTTCGCATTTTCTAGACATCTCAAAGCGCTTCACAGAATATACTGTAAAGTGAATTGACTGTGTATTTGTGGGCGAAACGCAGCAGCCAATTACTCACAGCAGCGTCCCCACAAACAGTTGTGGTTTGAAATGACGGAATATTATCCCTCAAGAAAGGGTCACTGAATGGAGGGGATGGGCAGGCTGATAGGGAGACAGCAGGTCAGAGAGATAGGCCTTGAATGGCCTTTGTGAATGGCCTTGAAAGTGAGGATGAAGATCTTGAATTCGATCCTCTGGCGGACAGGGAGCCCGTGGAGACGGGCGAGGGTGGGAGTGACATGGTCGCGGAGCCTAGTGCGGGAGAGTACACGAGCTGCAGAGTTCTGAATGACCTGCAGCTTGTGAAGGGAGGAGCTGGGAAGGCCGACGAGGAGAGAGTTCCCGTAGTCCGAGCCTTGATGTGATGAATGCGTGGACGAGTGTTTCGGCAATGTGGGGGGGGGGTGGGGGTGTGGGGGGGGGTTGGGATGAGGCAGTGGCGGAGTCTGGCAATGTTGCGGAGGCATTAAGGCAGCATATCAAATGTAAACATTATTATGGGAGCTGAAATGTAACGTCTTCGAACCAGTTCAGTTCATGCTGCAAGTGAAAAATGATGGAAAATTACCCAGGATGTAACAAGGGTGACTGTCTTGACAAGATACCAAGTAATCTTGTGAACAGATGTGAAAACAATCAGGCACGTCAAATAGCCAAGATTTAAAATAGACTCTCATAAAACGAAGTAAAATGGCTTCATTCCATCCATGTTAATGCAGGAAGAGGAAACGGTGCTTCTCACCAGGTTAGCAAAATTGGGAAATACTGTACTCTGAATGTGAAAGTTGCTATACAAATGCAATTTTGTATTGTATATTATTATTGCCCTTTTAACACCGAAGGTTGGGTGGTGGAAAATTCCTGCATTGAAGATCAGATACATAATAATGATAATACCACTAATCCTTGCATTTGATATAGCGCTTTTCACATCTTATCATCGTCTCAAAGCGTTTCACAGTATATACTGTAAAGTGGATTGACTGTATATATTTGTGGGCGAAACGCAGCAGCCAATTGCGCACAGCCATGTCCCACAAACAGCCGTGGATTGAAATGACCAATTTTTATTATTGTGGGTATTTTGGAGGGACATTGGAACAGTAAGAAATGTTGTGGGCTGGAGAGCCGGTTAGAGTACATTTCTTAAGCCACCAAAATTGCCTGTGGCTTCCTCCTTGTCCCCCGACTCCTCTGCTCCACTATCGGCGGCCGTGACTTCAGCCACAACGCTCCGAGGCTCTGGAACTCCCTTCCTCACTCAACTTCGCCTTGCTCCCTCTCTTCCTACCTTCAGGTCTTGGCTAAAGACCTTTCTTTTCCACCGTGCTTTCATTCACCTTCTTCCCCCTCCCACTGGCTCGGATCCCCGGGATCCGTTATTGGAAGCGCTCTGAGACGCCGTCCGGTGTGGAGGACGCGATATAAAGCCAAGTTGTTGTTGTTGTTAAGCAGTCCTACCAAGCACCTATTTCCTCTGCCATTTCCTTGGATATCAAGGACATTAGGTGAGCTTTGGACACTTTTCTCATTTATGTTGCCTCGTGATCCCATCAAAGTGTGCGCTAAGCTATTCATTTACGGAATAACAGTAATAACATCTCCATTCTCCCAAGCTCACAATAAGGAAGACAATTAAAAATGAGCAAAATGTGGGAAACAGTATTTTGCAATCACTTTGCACTTACGTGCTCGGCTCCTTCCAAACTTTCACGTCACCCAATGTGACAAACTATAGTCAAGACATTGGAATTACGTGAGTCAATAACACTGAAACTCAAAACAAATCACTATTTAGGAATTCTAAGCTATCAAGGCACAGCAACAGCTGTTTTATTACTTTCAATGTTGCAAAACACGGGCTGTTACTTTGAAAGTTAACCAATACATTATTGATACAAGTAAGACAAGTGCAACTCAATCAATCGGTCGGTCAGTCAGTCGGTCAGACAATCAATCCTTACATTATAGCGCCTTTCACGTTGAGAGGACATCCCAAGGCGCTGCACAGTTAGGTATGGACAAGAGCGCAGGCGAGGGTTGGGGCAGGATGAAGAAGAGTAGGAACATTGACTGTATGTTTGTGGGCGAAACACAGCAGCCAAATTACGCACAGCAGCGTCCCACAAACAGTCATGGAAGTGGGATTAGGTGAAAAAAGTGGGGAAAGATGGCAAGGGGAGGGGTCGGGGTAGGGGGAAGGAGAGCAGGAAAGCCGACTGTATATTTGTGAGCGAAACACGGCAACCAAATTGCGCACAGCGATGTCCCGCAAACGGTCAAGGAAGTGGGATTAGGGGAGAAAGGAAAAACTTAAGGAACTTAAATGAGCAGAGCTATTGCAAAAGTTAAAGATGCCCAAAGTGGTGTTGCATATTGCTTTCACGACATAAATGGCAATTGAATAAGGAGGAGGCAAATATAAAAGGATTCTGGGAAGAGTGACGTGCAGATTTTGGAAAGAGGTTGGGACTTGTAAGAGTTCGAATGAAGTACTGAGCGAATATACATCGTGTTTTGGATTAACGAACATTACAAGTGGAACAGGCAATTTGCATCAATGATGCTTCTGTCCGCTTGGGTTGCTAATTAATGCTCGTCCTTTGACAGCCAGTGAGCAATGCCAGTTGGAAGACCTGAAGATACAAATGTGAAAACTCCCAATGACATAAACAAGTTAGTGCTTTCATTTGTAACAATGCTTGAGAGAACAGACAAGGTAATATGAATCGATCCGAATCCGTGGGGGATGGTAAGCTTCCTTACTGATAAATGCACCATTCTAAACCACACACTTTGTCTCATTGCCAGTGGCCTTTTGTACTTCCTACCCTGCTTTTTTTTATTGGTCTTTTGTTAATTTTCAATTTACTCGTAAGGGAGTATTCAACCTTCGGTGGCCTTGTTTAAAAAGCTTTCTCTTTCAGCTGAAGAATACCAGAGAGCTGATCTGTGAAGGATGGCTGACGGTGATCGATGGAAAGTGAAGGCATTCAAACCCAAGAGTTCCTTAAACTTAGTGAAGCAGGGACATTGATTCAAAGCTCGAACAGCATGTAAGCTCACATATCATCCTTAAAATAATTCATACCAAGGTTACATTTTTTAACAATCAAAATGTACCAGATATGATCAACCTGTGACACAGTGAAAGAATGAGGTACAGTATCGGCAACAACAACTTTGATTTATACAGCGCCCTCCACGCCGGATGGCGTCTCAGAGCGCTTTACAATAGCGGATCCCGGGACCGAGCCAGGGGCAGGGGTAGAAAGGTGACCAAAGGCGCGGTTGAAGAGAAAGGTCTTCAGCTGGGACCTGAAACTGGGAAGAGAGGGGGCGCAAGGCGAAGGGAGTGAGGAAGGGAGTGGTGGCGTGGGGCGTGGTGGCTGAAGGCGCGGCCGCCGAGGGTGGAGCGGAGGATTCGGGGGGGACGACACGGAGGAGGCCAGACCCGGTGGAGCGAAGGCAGTGGGTGCTGGTTTGGGGAGAGAGGAGATCAGAGAGGTAGGAGGGGGGGGCAGAGGAGTGGAGGGATTTGAAAACAAAAATATACAGAACTCAGTTACAGCTCAGTTACAAACCACTTCACTTTGTGAGTAGTACAGTATTCACTTATAACATGATTGGACTGTGAACCCTGTTCATTGGTGCACTCAGGCAATGGCCTTGTTGCTTCCCATGAGTCGGCTGGGTTTTCGTTAAACAACAACAACAACTTCGATTTATATAGCGCCCTCTGCGCCGGACGGTGTCTCAGAGAACTTGAAAATGCTAAAATGACCAATGTCCGAGTCAATCGGATGCCTCTAACATTACCTCCTCCTTTTTGCTGCACGTGTGCAAGGCAAGGAGTAACTTTGGAAGGGACCCAATAAAGGAACTTTGACTTCCTGCATCAAGTGTGCGTAGAAAACAGGAAATGGCATTGGCTACAACCCAATGAACCAGGAGTTGACTATTTTCCTTTGTTTTGGAGCAGGGGCTGGTTTGCAGGAAGCAACTTAGCCGACTGTGAAAGTGCAGTGAAAAACCCGCCTCTAGCACGGCATCTTATACATCTCAAACATCACATTGTAACGGGGATCCACTCTACACGGCAAATTTACAGCTAACCTTTGATAATTCATATTCAATTGCCTTAAATGTTCAGGTGGGATGTAAGAACTGATAAGACGTTACAAGGGACTTGACAGGCTGCAAGCTCCCGAAAGTCGTAGACGGATGAACGTGTATGTGTGCGGAGCCACAGTACATTTGAAATAAAACCAACTGCAGTATTCACAATTGTAATCGTGTTAACTGACATGTCTTGCACTTGTAACCTATTTTTGAACCGTTGGTGTTACAAATGTTGAAAACTACGTAGATCAAAGAGTAAGCTAACGGTTAGCAGTAACTCATCAGTTAAAATGATTTGATTAATAGTTTTATGGGTTTGGGTGTTTTTCTCTTTTTTTAAAAAAAAGGGCTGGTGCATGCACAGTGATTAGGACCACACATCTTATTTAACTTCAGTAATTTAATACATGGGAATTCAATGGGGATAGGGTGGGTAAGTGGAAATAGGTTAGAAGATCAACAGTGAATTTATTTGTAAATGGTGGGGCAGGCTCGAGAGGCTGAATCGTAGAATTTTACGGCACAAAAAGAGGCCATTCGGCCCATCTAGTCTGTGCCGGCTCTTTGAAAAGAGCAACTCAATCCCACCGCCCTGCTCTCTCCCCACAACTTAGCAGACCTGTTCTCCCTAAATAAAGATCTAATTCTCTTTCGAAAGCTGTTATCAAATCGGCCTCCACCACCTTTTCAGGCAATGCATTCCATCCAGCCCACTCTTGCTCCTATTTCATGTGTTGTTATGTTCTAGTCGCATCATCTACTCTTGGAATGTGAGATCGGAGTAAACTCTCTCTATTACTTTATAGGGGAAAGATTCATAGTTTTGTACTGTTCTAAGTAGCACTGGAAGACACTTTTCGTTTCCCGACTTTGGTTAGGTGATTGTGTCTGGTTTAAAACATATCACAGTGGGTACATCAGCTATTTACAACGCTGGTGGCAGGTATGATAGGTTATAGTTGGACAGAGAGACTTCAGACTCTTCAAGCACACAATGTATTAGTTCAGAATGCAGAACTAATTGTTGGGCAAGTGATTTCAATGGCACAGTTTTCAGGGCAATTCTGGAAAGGTTATTTGTTCATCCACTGTCAGGATTATGAATCCCATTCATCCATCTACTGTCTGATCAAGGGTTGTTTGTGCACGAGCTCAGAATGCTCTGTTGTTACAGCACAAGAGCTCAGGGTATTCTGTGATGATTCTTATTCAAACAACAGATCATTTCAACTTCAACAGAGAAATCAAACTGAGCGGACATAAATGATTTGGCCAAGGAAGCAAGAGAAATCTTCAGTGTTTCTTCAACCATAGAAACCGTGGCTTCAATATGAGTGAAATTCTGCTGAACCATAAAACCAATAATCTGAAAATACAGAATTTCTGTAAGCTGTACACAAGGAAAGACTAAGTCTCAATTCAATGGTTTGAGCCTAGACACAACGTAAG
The DNA here is from genome assembly GCA_035084275.1 of Hydrolagus colliei. Classification (NCBI taxonomy): domain Eukaryota; kingdom Metazoa; phylum Chordata; class Chondrichthyes; order Chimaeriformes; family Chimaeridae; genus Hydrolagus; species Hydrolagus colliei. The sequence goes on along the minus strand of CM068744.1, from coordinate 100,824,856 downwards.
CGTGGATAAGTGTCTCAAAGCCTGGGGTGGGGGGAGGGGGGGATGAGGCAGGTAATAATAATAAATAACATCATAAAGATTGTTTAGAAGTGAAATAGTACTCATTTTTAAAAGAGGCAACAACAAAATTACATTTGTAGGGAGCCTTTCACATTGGGAGGATTGTCAGGTCAGTGATAACCGTTTCAGAGGTCAGTTTCAGCGGCTTGAAAGCTTCTTCAAATATTTTTTAAGGGATTCAGCTTTTGCAAAGATGTTTGCAGAGTAAACTCCATTGTAATTGTGTAGAGATTCCAGCCTCAAAAATAAGGGATTATACACAGAAAAGTATATCTCAAACTATTCTTAATGCTCCTATCTATAGTATCTCCAAACAGGGATTATCATCAGATGCTTTGATCCAAACAAAGATACTCTGTTGAATTTCCAGTATATTCTCTGAACATTAACGCAGTGTTGCAACATGGTGTGTTTCTCAGATGTATTGCTATCAAATGGCTGCTCATGCATTCGGAAAAAAACTGTTGAACATATAATTAGATTTTCTGATGGATTTATTGATAAATCAACCAAAAGTGTGGCGAAAAGGAGTCGATCTTTCATACTGACTTCAGGTGATAACACCAGTGATAAATATCATACGCAGCAATATTGAACTCCATTTTGTTTACAACTAAATATCAACAACCTGAATTAGAAATAAGGCAGAAGTTACATTTGTGTAAGAAATAAATTATATGATGTCATTACAATATGCACAAAAAGATCTGGAAACATTAGGTAATAAGTAATTTAGTGTCCACGCCCCCCTGGTCTAGGACACTCACATTGAGGCAAATTCCCATCCCTCAAATCAGCGAAAGCACCATCGGCTCACATTTGTAAAGGCATCTTGATCTCCCACATGATCAATCTGCTTGATTGACATCCGTAACCCTGCCAGGAATCAAACCCAGGTCTCTCGCTTGCGAGGCGAGTGCTCTAAACATATTGAGCTGTAAGAATCCACACACAGTTTAATATCTTGTTACTATTCAAGATCCTGGTTGTCACCCTCAAAGCCTTTCCCGTAGCCTTTCCCACCTCTGCCAAACAACCCGCCCACTCCCTCCGCTCAGCGGGCTCCGGCCTTCTTCACGTTCACTGCTTCACCCACCCCCATCATTGGTGGGCGGGCCTTCGACCACACTGTCCTCACCCCATCCCAAAATCCCTTCACCCCGTCACCTCCCTTGTCTCCTTCAAGACCAATCTCAAGACCTTGCTCTTCAACCATGCCTTCAGTCACCCTCCTTCCCCCCTGCTGTACCTTTCTGCCTCATCCCTCAATCCCCAGACCATCGATGTTCTGACAGCATGTCTGTCCGACATTGAGTCCTGGACGAGGGACAACTTCCTCCAATTGAACGTGAGTAAGACCGAGGCCCTCCTGATTGGCTCAAGCCAGCGCCTCCGCACATCGGGCACTGCCAGCCTCAACATCCAAGGCTGTACTCTCCACCTCACAAAGCCAGTCAGGAACCTCGGCATCACGTTCGACCAAAAACTCTCCTTCCTCCCCCACATCCGCGCCTTGACCGGCACCGCTTACTTCCACCTGCGCAACATTGCCAGGCTCCGCAACTATCTTACCCCCCGCGCTGCCGAAACACTCGTGCACGCGTACATCACCTCAAGGCTGGACTATGGAAACTCTCTCCTCGTCGGCCTCCCCAGTTCCTCCATTCACAGGCTGCAGGTCATCCAAAACTCTGCAGCCCGTGTATTATCCCGCACCCGCCTCCACGACCATATAACCCCCACCCTCGCCCGTCTCCATTGGCTCCATATCCTCCAGAGGATCGAGTTCAAGATCCTCGTCCTCACCTTCAAGGCCTTACACGGCCTTGCCCCGCCCTATTTAACCAATTTACTCTCCCCCTACAAGCCCACCCGGACCCTCCATTCAGCAGGACTTGGCCTGCTCCAAGCCCCCCGCCCGAACCGCCCCACTATCGGAGGCCGGGCCTTCAGTTTTTCTGCTCCAACCCTATGGAATTCCATCCCCCAATCCCTCTGTCTCGTTTCTTCCCTTTCCTCTTTCAAGGCCGGTTTGAAGAGTTTCCTCTTCGACCGTGCCTTTTGTTCCACCCCGAATTCTTCGATTTCCCATACTTGTTTCACCCCTTCCCGAACACTCCCCTCCCAGCTCGGGTCACACGCCTCCTGTGCAGCGCCTTGGGACGTCCTCCCGACGTGAAAGGCGCTTTATAAGTGTAATGTGTTGTTATTGTTGTTGTTGTTGCCCTGCACCTTCCCCGATTCCGATCCCTAGCTCTGGTCCGAAACATTGATTGTCCGGCACCTTAGGAATATCCTCCTGAAGTGAAAGGAGCTTTACAGATGTAAGTTTGTTTGTGTGTTACATTGCTCGGCTGTGGGATTGATTTTTTTGTGTTTCTGTATGGGGAGGGTTTTATCCTCTCAAAAGTGTTGCTCCCACGATTGACTCTTTCCCAATTAGCCCCTTTTTAAATTTACATTTCCTTTTTCAGTACCAAGAATAATCTATGGAGCTTCTCTCTCTTACTCTCTCTCTCTCTCTCTCTCTGTCTCTCTCTCATGTTAAGAATCCACCCATCTCTGTTTTTGAGGCATTTCCTAAAGGGATGTTTCGTTCTCCCGAGAATCTTCCAGTGATCATCTGTGAAGCACCTGCAGTTCCTCACATGGCACGTTCCCGTTGTGGCTCGGGGGAGGCGCCTAGCGGAGGCGAGGCAATTTCCCACATGGTCAGAAGGCAAACCACCGAAGACTGTTCTCATCTCGCTCTGAGATTTCAAAACAGCGTTGGCAGAAGCCACGGTTTCAAACTAAGGGGTTAGGGAATTATAATAGAAGTTAAAGAAGGGGAGATAGAATATTAAAAAAATTACATTGATACAGTCCACAGATGGTGATGGAGGTTGTGTTCAGACAACTGGAGTCCCGGTAGGAATCTTTGTGGAATGCCCCCAAGCTCAAAGTACCCTCATTCCCCATCTAATGGACACAGGTGTACATCTACACAGTGCTATATGACCATTTCTTTTCAACCTAGCCAGTTAAAATATCAGCAGCATTTTGCAAAACAATTTATTCCGTGAATCTAATAAGAGAGTGCATCAGTTGCTATTTTGAATGATTTCATTCAATAAATTCAATTTCGAATATACATGCAAACGTCAAACCAAACTCATTTGATCTGAAGGATTGTGTGTGTGTGTGTATGCAGTTTGATCACTTATTCGACAATGACAAGGAAGTCATAGGGGTACATTTTCTCATTTGACCGAACACAGAGGATTATTGGGGCACAAAGCACGTTTCCAGGTTTGTCGGTTGCGTAATGCACACAGCATTTTTGAAGATGTGTCATGTTTGTGAATGCAGAAGCTGGGACTTGGACAATGAGCAGAAGCTGAAAGAAATCGGGTAATGTAACAGCTAGCAGAACGGCTAAAAGATTGGATAATCCATGCAATTGATGAATTCAAGTTCCCTCAGTATCTTAGCATTATATTTCTAGTGATTGTATTGTATAATATTACCTTGTGACATTAAAAAATATTTTTCGCTGGTTTTCCTATTCTTGGTAACCAGATAGACTCTGTTGGAGCTTGGATCCTGGGAACCAAAGAGTTCCACAGGCACAAACAGTCACCCAGCACCTTGTCAAAATTGGCCATTTCTCATGTCAGATGGCGAGTATGGTATGGGAGTCATCACAGGCCAAACCCACTCCTGTTCCCATCCAATTTTTTTGTTAACAATTTGAACATTGTAGCAAATGGTCACAACTTGGCTGCCGCGTTTCACCCACAAATATACAGTCAATTTTCCTACTCTCCTGCCCCCTGCCCCCGACCCCCACCCACTGCTCTTGTCCCTACCTGACTGTTCAGCGCCTCGGGACGCCCTCCCGACGTGAAAGGCGCTATATCAGTATAATTTGGATTGACTGATTGTTTCAAAAGTACTGTAATCAGCCCGGTACACAAATCATTTTTAAAAAGGGTTTAAAATCCCATTTGTAGTGCCAAAGGAGCCCGGAATCAACTGAAATTCAACCTCCATTCGTCACGATAAACTGACTCCATTGTGCACTTCCATTGAGTCAGTTCTCAGCTTGGGGGATAGGTGCCCCGCCAATGCTGATTCGGATGCAAATGGATGTGTGCCAGTATGAGCTGGCAGCAGGCAAGACTTAAATCATAGCAGCCAACCCATTCTCACTTCACCAGCCATTGTACACTATCCTATCACACGCCACAAATACCACTTTCCATCTGTTCTCAGCCACGTTCGATTGACACAAAATTAAAACTTGCTTTGACACCTCATGCATCGTGAATGCAAAGGCATTAGATAAAGAAGCTTTTCAAGGAATGATTGCCTCCCAGCAGCATAACTGGGGCAAAGTAACTAGCGTTCAGTGGCTGAGCCAAGATTATGACGCAAGGTCTTCGACTAATCTTAAGTATTTCAGGTCAGCGTAATGCAGATCGTAAAACCAATCTTGCTGAATTAAGGCCAACAATATTGGCCGTTATTCTATGTAAATAAATTCAGGTTGTGTGTAAAAAAAAATGAGATTCCTTTAATATCAACAAATGTCTTGCCGCCAAAGACAAGCAAGTTTGATTTCCACTTTGATCAAATGCATAATTGAAGATCCAATCGATCAGTAGAAGAGCAAACATTCTGTGAAAAACGAAGGACAATTTTTCACACCAGTGAAACGTTCAAATAAATTTAAAGCCAATTTGGGAAGAGACAATGGATGTGTGCCAGTGTGGGCTTCTGCTTCTGTGGACAGTGACAAACACGACACATTTCCAATTGATGTCGCGCCTTTCATATTGGGAGGATACCCTCAAAATATAAGATGTGGCAATTTAAAAATGTAGAGACTAATTTGGGTAACTGGAAGCATATCACACATTTCACACTAACTTGTGGGAGCTTGTGTTGCGAAAGTAGATCTCATAAGGCAGCTTCTGCATTCCCTGATGAAAGGACTTGCATTGAACGTTACCTGAGGTTTAGACCTACAATTATATTAGTGTAACATGATAACGAGGAGCTGAAACTTACACATGTTCACATCGTTCCTTTTCACTTATGTACTGCTACAGCCGCAGTTCTGTGCTGCCTTTTACAATGAGTATCACTGAATTATAAACCATGAACCCTGTTAAACTAAACAACAATTAGCCAGCTCTTGAACGAGAGAAAGATTTATGCTAGTTTTATGTGGTTTTAAGTGCTCTGGGACGTTTCCCCGAGAGGTGGGGGGGCACTATATAAATGCAAGTTGTTATTGTTGTAGTCGTCGATGAAACTAACTTCAGAGATCATAACAGTGTCACAACAGTGATGACTTACATTTGTTTGAACCTTCCTTCTCAACACATGTCTCAAAGTGATTGCAGCAGTGGATAAAACTAGCTAAGCTAAAATCGGGCCAGTGGGTCGTTCGTTTATTCTACATTCACAGCACAGATTGGAGCCTCTCAACTAATTCTCCATGCTTCATGTCAAGATATACTGCAAGCAGGGAAATTGCCATGCAAAACTATTTTCCAAAGCCTGGGGCCATCAGGACTTTCACGCAAAATTAATTTCACTTCAAGAATATATATTGAAGGATAGGAGGCACCAGAGAGCATCCATTGCTAATGCTGATGTGTTTTCTGCTTGAATCTAAGCTGTTTGCCAAGAAGCATTGGTGGATAATTAATCTGCAAAAAAAACAGTCTTGTATATTTATATTTAAATTGAGCAAACACTGTGAACACCTACCGAAGTCATTTTCTGATGACCAAGGAAGGAACCAGTATTTCCTTAAGTTATGTGTGTTCATAGAAGCACGAGCGACGCCATTACAGTTTGGTTCTAGGGTATGATTTAGGAATTAAACTTACATTTGGCAAATAATAATAAGGCATTTCCATTGCCACCTCATTATCTACTTTGTTATCTACCGATCCTCTTGTATGAATATGGAAGAAGGCACCTGAGACTATGGTTTCTGTGGTGGATTCACAGTATTCAGCTGCTCGTCAATCAGAGACACGATTGAGTTGCCCCTACTTGCCCTACTTTGTGTATTCTTGTTGGGGGGGGGGGGGGGGGCGGTGGCGGGGAAGGAAGAGAGAAAAACAAAAATTAAAATCAGAAAAAAAAAAGGCAGTGAATTCCAATGATCAGCTATACAGTTTGCAGTTATAATTTCATTTGGTCAGCCGGAACCCATCACCATTCTTGAAAGTATCCTAACTAAACAGAGATTTCCATGCATTCGACCTACGCATGGAAAAGACTGAGATATTTATTGGAATGCAATGTGAATGCGCACTCTCTCCCTGGGATGGACGCACTCTGCTTGTCTCATCTCTGAGAATATGAGGTGCCAAAGTTTGGGACCCCCATGAGTGTGCGTTGAGTTACTGCTGGAGTCCAACCAGATAAAAACCACATGCCACAAATTCAGCCAATTTGCCTGATGTGAGATTTTGCTAAATCACGTGTACTGAAAAATTGCAGCTGTATCCAGCCTTGCTGCTGACTTCCAGTTCTGATTTGGATAGAAGATTACAACGTTAGATGAAGAAATCCCTTTGATCTCAAAAAACAGAATCAAGTTTGTTTTTTTAAAATGTGGATAAAACATGGCAGCCAAACAGGCACAGCAGTGTCCCCAAAACAGTTGTGGATTGGGTGACCGTAATTGTTTTGAGGGATCATTACCCCCGGGAATGAAGATTTGCTTGAAGGATAATAGTCTTAAGGCTAAGTGCCACGTGGAATTGTCTTGATGCTGTAGATTCCATGTATTTCTACGTGGGCTTATTGTACTTGCAATAACAATCAATAGATTTCAGGTAACAATGTATTAATTGTCAGAAAGCCTGATGTATAAAGCCACAGAACATTTCTCCTTTAACGCTGCGGAAACATTCTGCTTCGATCCGGAATGTTTGGATGAAATCTTCCAACGTTCTGGCTTAATTGCGATAACCACACAGATGGTCAAGCAACTAAAATGCGCACCTTTGGGCAAAGGACCCATCTGTGGGACTTTAGGCATTGGTGGACGAGGCGTAGTCAGAAGCTTCACGTTTCTCGTGGTCTGAGCCTTCGGGAATATTTTGAATGTGATTTCGAACCCACACCCTCAAAGAGAGAGATACACAGGTACCCAGAAACCACTCGCGTTCATGTCCAGTCCACTGAATTACTGACGTACTTCACCCATCGCGCACTGCAGTAGCCGCCACCGCTTTCTACCTTTAATGAACATCTACCTCGGCAGCCTTGTCGGTCAGCAAACGTATTCTGTGAAGCAGACCAGGGAAAACCTGCGCTGAGTTAATCGCCACAGCATGGGAAGCAATGAAAGTGTTACAGTTGGCCTCAGCATCCCGAGGCTAGGGACTCCCAACAACTAATAATTATCTCGTGAGCCATTCTGGAGTGCACGTGTGCCAATGACAAACGAGAATGGGATAAGGTTTGGCTGTGGGAGCCTTCACGGTTGACTGAAGCACTGGCATTTTTCGCCTGTTCAGCCTCACAGATGATGAATGGCCGGTCGGGTAAGGTACCAGAGGGCGTTTGCAATCTGCACACAAGATGACTGCTTCAGGAGAAGAATGGTACTGAGCAAAATTTGATGTTTTTTTTTCCCCTTCCGATTCTCTCTTCTCCGTGTCCTCGATGTGGGGTTGCAACCCACAACCCACAGACCCGAAGCGGAGGGTGGCCACTGAGCTAGGTTGACAATCAGGCCATAATCCTACGTGCTGTCCAACATGGATACAGAAATCAGACATGGGAACCCTGAGTATTTCCCCCTTCTTCCTAGCCCCGGCCCATGAATGCCAAAGCTGCCGTAGATTCTGTATTGAGTGACTTCATATTCACTGGCTCTTTATATCGCAGAACAGATCGATTTCAAAATCCTTACATTTTACTTACAGTTCAAATCACGACTCCCGACCTCTCTGACCTGTTTACACCCCACTCCACAACCCATTCCTTTGCTCATCCGACTCCCTCCCGCCTTCTGCCCATTCCTTGGCCCATCAGCTCCATCTTTGGCAGCTATGGTTTCAGCCACGACACCCTGAAACTCTCTACCTTAATCCCTCTGACTTGCTCCCTCCTTTCCGTCTTCAGATGAATCTGAAGACTCTCCTCTTTGATCATGCCCACATTCACCTCCCTTTCCCCCCCCCCCCCCAATTTGGCATCAAGCCTCATCAAAGTTAAGTGCTCTGAGACACTGCTCTGTATTAACCGCAGGATATGAACGCAAATTGTTTTTATGTCACTCTTGGCACTTCTAGTTTGGACAAGTGTTTTGAATGAGGAGATGGGAGCAGGACCAGAGTGTCTAGTGCAGATTTGATTGTTTACTGTGTACTTTTGTGGTGAACTTTTCAACTGAATCTTTACCCACACAAGACTTCAAATGCCTGCCATCATTCATCTTCGCCAAACTCTATTGTCTCTCCAGTACCCAACGGATTGAGTTCACTCACCTTGAAATCCGTTCATGCTCTTCAACTTCCCTACCTCAATGATCTCCTCCAGTCTATCTTTTCTGTTCGCCGCCCTCCGCTCGACAAACTCCCCTGCCTCACTCTACCCCACCATGAATAATATAAATAATATAATATTCCTTGCATTTGACATAGCGCTTTTCACATCTTATCGCCGTCCCAAAGCGCTTCACAGAATATGCTGTAAAGTAAATTGACTGTACATATTTGTGGGCGAAACGCGGCAGCCAATTGCGCACGGCAGCGTCCTCACAAACAGCCGTGGATTGAAATGAGCAATTTTTATTAGTGTGTTTTTTGGGGAGGGATTATTATTAGGCGTGTGTGTGTGGAGCAAGGAAACTTGCCCAAGGTTTCGTCCCGATCTGCCTGGATTTGAACACAGGTCTCACGCTTGTAAGGCGAGTGCTCTAACCGCTGAGCCACAAGATCTCTAGTAGCCGAGCCTTATCCACTATGCCTTCACTCTCTGGAACTCCCTCGCTTAACAACAACAGCAACTGGATGCAGGGTAGAGTCCCAGAACTTTTCACACCTGGATCACCCTTTCTCAATCTGTCTTCAAAAGTCCCTAAAAAAAAATTCCTCTTCAACCACAAACAGTAAGCCCCTCCCTGCAGCAGATTGCCTATATGGGAATTCGGGAAATTTCCCGAGTATCCTTTGTGATTGCCTCTGGAATTGCCTCCATGAATCGAGGTCTTATTTGACGTCAAAATCCTGAACTCTTTGGGGAGGGCGGTTGCTGCAGTGGCTGAGTCTCAACACGGAGAAATAATTGTTAAATCTATCATTTTAGTACATTTTTTCCTGTTATTTTTGTTAAAAAAAAGTAATCAGACTTAATTCACCAATTATATGTTTGAATTATAAATCGACCCAGAGTGAGTGAGCTTTTTTGATTCTGCAATAAACAATCCCACAAAGTAACATTTTGTTTTATATTCAGCAAGGCCAATTCGTGTAGTAAAATGTAGTCGATGTATACAAACCTAGACTCTGCCATTCTCTGATGCTGGACAGTCACTGCTTCAGTATACTGCCCCACTGTGTACAGTACTGTTTCCTTATTCTTTCTTAGGTTATCAATTCAGGAATAAATATCCTATTTATAGCCGGGCAAACGGTATGGCTGGTTCCATCAATGGCTGAGCATGATTATTCAGTGCTTAGCTAAGCCGTACAAAATGGAAAGATCCAACGTTTGTGGTCTTAATTACGCCACAACATTATAATAATAATAATGATAATTCTTGCATTTGTTATAGAGCTTTTCATGTATAGTATTCTAGACGTCTCAAAGCGCGCACAGAATATACTTTGAAGTGAATTGACTGTATGTGTACTTGTGGGCGAAACGTGGCAGCCAATTCCACACGGCAGCGTCCCCACAAACAGTCGTATATTGAAAGACCAATTTATTATTGTCCTTTGGGGGGATTATTATCATGGGTGTGTGGAGTAAGGAAACTTGCGCAAGGTTTTGCCCTGGCCGGAATTGAACCCAGGTCTCTCTAACCACTGCGCTACAGGATTCCACAATATCTCTCTTTAGGCCTTTTGACTGAGACACAGCGTAGATTTAACTGCACTTGGTTAAGGATATTCATCCCATGGAAGGTGGTACTCTGGATTTTGTGTGAACGGGGTTTCCCGCCTCGCTCGGTTCAAATCGGTCACCCCCACAACACCCCCATCCCGAGGTCTAAGAGTTAGAGCTCACACAGAAGATCACACACGAATATGGTTAACAGCACTTGCTGGGTGTTGGAGGGAATTGCACTCCGCAGAAGAAGAAAGCATCAAAATGTCTTTGAGAGAAGGCAGGGAGAGAGGAGGGAGAGAAGGAGGGGAGGAGAGAGAGGGAGAGGAGAGGAAGAGAGAGAGGGAGAGAAGGACGACAGGAGAGAAAAGGAGAGAAGGAGGGGAGGAGAGAGAGGGAGTGAAGGCGGGGAGGAGAGAGAGGGAGAGAAGGAGGGGAGTTAGTAAAACATTGCTGCTGCTACAACTCACTCACTCACTCACTCACTCACTCACTCACTCACTCACTCACTCACTCACTCACTCACTCACTCACTCACTCACTCACTCACTCACTCACTCACTCACTCACTCACTCACTCACTCACTCACTCACTCACTCACTCACTCACTCACTCACTCACTCACTCACTCACTCACTCACTCACTCACTCACTCACTCACTCACTCACTCACTCACTCACTCACTCACTCACTCACTCACTCACTCACTCACTCACTCACTCACTCACTCACTCACTCACTCACTCACTCACTCACTCACTCACTCACTCACTCACTCACTCACTCACTCACTCACTCACTCACTCACTCAATGTCGGATTCAGTTGCGTATTCCCGAGAGAAGTAAGAA
>CM068744.1:100576373-100808873 GCA_035084275.1 Hydrolagus colliei | reverse complement strand
TAGATAGATAGATAGATAGATAGATAGATAGATAGATAGATAGATAGATAGATAGATAGATAGATAGAGAGAGAGATAGAGAGATAGAGAGATAGAGATATAGATAGATAGATAGATAGATAGATAGATAGATAGATAGATAGATAGATAGATAGATAGATAGATAGATAGATAGAGAGAGAGATAGAGAGATAGATAGAGAGAGAGAGAGATATAGAGAAAGAGATAGATAGATAGATAGATAGATAGATAGATATAGAGAAAGAGAGAGATAGATAGATAGATATAGAGAGAGAGAGATAGATAGAGATATAGATAGATAGAGATAGATAGATAGATAGATAGATAGATAGATAGATAGATAGATAGATAGATAGATAGATAGATAGATAGATAGATAGATAGATAGATAGATAGATAGATAGAGAGATAGATAGATAGATAGATAGATAGATAGATAGATAGATAGATAGATAGAGAGATAGAGAGATAGAGAGATAGATAGATAGATAGATAGATAGATAGATAGATAGATAGATAGATAGATAGATAGATAGATAGATAGATGCAATTAACAACTCTCAATCACAGACAGACTCACTCTTGTGGGGCTTGATTTTTCTCGTGGTTTTGATCCAAACGTATAACTTATGTATTTGAACGCCTCTATATTTCAGTCTGATTTGCTTTTTTTGTTTCCTCCTCCCCAGAGGCGCTGTTTGTACATTAATAATATCACCATCAATCTCCACCCCCCCCACCCCCCCCCCCCCCCCCCCCCCCCCCCCCCCACACACACACACATTATTTCTGGCTCCTGTCTATTTTTAAAATTAAAATATTATTAATTTCCACAGTATTTTTAATTAATTTCTTTTTAATTCTTAATTAAAACAAGAAACCAGCCGGCTCACCCGATAATCCAAGTCGGTTTTGATCGCAATTCATTGCCTTCAAAAGGACAGCGTCAAGGCATTTTCGATTCGTTTGATTGATTGATTGATGGATTGAAAGGACTTTCTTTACATTAAAATCAACAGATGTTATCCCCCCCCCACCCCTCCCTCCAACCACTCACTCAACCTCCCCCTCCCCCCCCACCCCATAAAACTCCTCAATGTAGTCAATTATTGACATAAAAATTATTTTCAAAATTTATTGTCCCCCCCAAATTTAAATGTTTTTATTCTTTGACGAACTCCCATTGGCAAATACAACCACAGTCGCTCTCAGACACCTCTCTGATACTGAGGCTGGTATTTTCAATGGCAGATTCATAGATTCATAGAATTTTACAGCACAAAAGGAGGCCATTCGGCCCATCTAGTCTGTGCCGGCTCTTTGAAAAGAGCGAATCAATCCCACTGCCCTGCCCGCTCCCCATAGCCTAATAGACCTGTTCTCCCTAAATAAAGATCTAATTCCCTTTTAAAAGTTGTTATCGAATCAGCCTCCACCACCTTTTCAGGCAATGCATTCCAGATTCGAACAACTCGCTGAGTGAAAAAATTTCTCCTCAGCTCCCCTCTGCTTCGCTTTGAAACTATTTTAAATCTGTGACCACGAGTCACAGATTCACCCACGAGTGGAAATAGTTTTTCTCTATTTGCCCTGTCGAAACCCCTCATGATCTTATAAACCTCTATTAGGTCTCCCCTCAATCTTCTCTGCTCCAGAGAGAATAACCCTAGCCTATCTAGCCTCTCCTCATAGCTGAAGTCCCTCAATCCTGGCACCATCCTAGTAAATCTTCTTTGTACCCTTTCCAATGTCTTCACATCCTTTCTGTATGTCCCTAATGAGAGATGGACAGGACTGTACTTGAGTTGTTATTGGGAGAGATTGACTGAGAGATTCCTTCCTTCCTTCCTTCCTTCCTTCCTTCCTTCCTTCCTTCCTTCCTTCCTTCCTTCCTTCCTTCCTTCCTTCCTTCCTTCCTTCCTTCCTTCCTTCCTCCTTCCTTCCTTCCTTCCTTCCTTCCTTCCTTCCTTCCTTCCTTCCTTCCTTCCTTCCTTCCTTCCTTCCTTCCTTCCTTCCTTCCTTCCTTCCTTCCTTCCTTCCTTCCTTCCTTCCTTCCTTCCACCACACAAGGCTGATAAAATCTGACTTACCCTGGTGTCAAATACACTCAAATCTGTGGGTTTTTCATTAAAAAAAAGAATTCTGTGTATTTTCCTTGTCACAGCAGTACCTTTACACGGCAGGTATTAAAATCACAGATCAACAGGGTTAGTGAAGATTTATTTTAGAATAAGATTTGTTCTAGAAGCAAAACTTCTCTTCGAAATTGGGTTGCTTTCCCAGAATAATCTGCGATTGAGCTTTCGATAGGAGGTGATGTATGCTAGTCCCCTTGCCCCCCCCCCCTCTTTCTCCCCCTCTTTTCCTCCCTGATTTTACCCCACCCCTCCTTTCCCTCCCTCTCCCCCCTCCTTACCCTCTTTCCCCCCTCTCTCCCCTGTCCCCACTTCCGCGACTGTTTGTGGGACATTGCTGTGCGCAATTTGGCTGCCGCGTTTCACCCACAAATACACAGTCAATTCTCCTATTCTCCTTCCCTCCCACCCCGACCAGTCCCCCCCCCACCCCCTGCTCTGGTCCCTGCCTGACTGTTGAGCGCCTTGGGACGTCCACCCGACCTGAAAGGCGCTATATGAATGTAATTTGGATTGATTGACTGATAACACTCAATGAGCTTCCAGGAGAGTTTGCTCCAGAAAAAAATGTTAATTTCATATCAAATCAGCTTCTTTTGTATCTATTTTCAAATTTGTTGATTTTTTTAAACAAAATGTGTAACTAGCATTGCTTCCATTTGGTAAAATGCGACATATCGAACCTTACCCTGGCTCTGCTTGACATTGCAGTCATAACAATAAGAAGAATAGTATTAACAATAATCCTTGCATTCGATATAGTGGCTTTTCACGTCTTCAGGACGTCTCAAAGCGCTTCACAGAATGTACTGTAAAGTGACTCGACTGTATACTTACGGGGTGAAACGCGACAGCCAATTGCTCGCGCAGCGGCGTCTCTACACACAAACAGTCGTAGATTGGAATGACCAATTTGTACGGAGGGATTATACAAGGCATGTGGGGTTAAGGAATCTTTGTCTAACGTTTCATCCTGCCGGGGAATCGAACCCAAGTTCTCTTGTCTTGCTGTATGAGCAGAGTGCTCTAACCACTGAACTACAAGACAGGTGTATCACAATAATAACTACAGTGGGTTGGGGAGTCAGCTCCCAGTTGATTCTATTTGCTCTACATGGTTCCTGCCTATTGTGTTAACGCTGAAGTTGACTAACTTTCCCAAAAGCTTTCGTTTCGTCTCATGGCTTGAGTAAGAGATTGGGGGGGGGGGGGGGGGGGGCTTTTACAAACATACACCATGCACAAGTTGCAATGTTGTGTAGAATGGCTGCTTTTGGGGAAAAAACCACACAAACATTTTTTTCCTTTGAAATGAAACTGGAATATTTAATAAAAGTGCACATTATCTTTTAAGAAAAAAGTCTTACAAAACTTCACGGGGACAAATTAAGAGACTTTGCATCTGTAAAGAACCTGTAGTTTTTAAAGCACCATTTATAGTAATAATAATAATAATCCTTGCATTTGATAAAGCGCTTTTCACATCTTATCGACGTCCCAAAGCGCTTCACAGAATTCACCGTAAAGTGAATTGACTGGTATATATTTGTGGGCGAATCGCGGCAGCCAATTGCGCACAGCAGCGTCCCACAAACAGTCGTGGATTGAAATGATATTTGCTTCCAGGATGTCTGGAGGTGCTTGATGAATAATTACAGTCTAGTGTAGGAACTGTTTTTGTAGCAGCGAATTGCACAGCCACGTTTCAGAAATAGCTATGAGGTGGCTGATCAACAACAACTTTGCTTTACACAGCGCCCTCCACCCCGGACAGCGTCTCAGAGCGCTTCACAACAACGGATCCCGGGACCGAGCCAGGGGCGGGGAGGGGGGGGGGGAGAAAGGTGACCAAGGGTGCGGTCGAAGAGAAAGGTCTTTAGCTGGGACCTGAAACTGGGAAGAGAGGGGGCGCGAGGCGAAGGGTGAGGAAGGGAGTTCCAGAGCCTCGGGGCATAGTGGTTGAAGGCACCGCCGCCGATGGTGATCACATTATCTGAAAGAACGTTGGCCGCAAACACACCAATTTTTGTTCGATTGGATCGTTAAAACATTTACCTGGAACGTTCAGGTCTGATTCTAATTGGACATCTCTTCCAAATGGCAGATTAGGAATGTAAATACTGTGAACGTCTCATAAATTATGAATTTGAAAGACGAGATTCCAGATTGTGGTTGAAAGGGCCTGAAAATATGATACTGAAAATGATTGTTTTCATTCACTTGCCGAGAGGAATAGCCTTTTCACGAGCGAATGTAGCTTTTGTTTGATATTCTGATAAGAGTAGAGAGTTAGGCTTTGCACATCAAAATGCAGATCAATTAACAAAGCAGGAAGGACAATGTGTCCTTATCCACCTTGCAACATTCGACTTTTGTGCCGTACGTGTTCTGCGGTGAACTTAAATGTTAGTTTTTAAAGCAGTTTATGACTTACATGGACTATGCAACAGGGAAACTGGTCATTTGACCCAACTTGTCTGTCCTTTACTTGAACCTCCTGATCTCCCACTCCAATGCCCATTTTATTCCCTTCTCCGTCATTGCATGCTTCAAGCTTTCTCTGAAAAAAACATTGATGCTTTCTGCTTCAACCAAAGGGTCTTAGCTAGATTACATTGCAGACCAAGTGGATTCTATCAATTGTAGAAAGCAAATGGTAGGGTTTTAAAAACCTGGCCTGAAATAATAATAAAAAAATAAATTAAAAAAAATATTTAAATAATTGAAACTAATTAAAGGTAGGTCTTCAAACATCATTGAGGGGGATCGGTGTATCATGATAATTCGTATCAGTGGCAATACAAATGCTCAATTAAAAAAAAAATTCAACTGGGCAATTTTATTTCCTTTTACTTCTGATAATAAAAGGAAATAAAATGATCAGTTGACGAGACTGATATTTTGTGAAAAAAAATCTTACAATATTCTGATGAGAAGAAGCTGAGGAAATACCGAAACATGAAATTACAGTACAGTACTGTATATCGCAAGATCACAATACTGTAGGTTTCAAGAGTTAACATTTATACTTCTGATTATTATAATAACAGAATTGAGGAAGCTGGAAAGATTAAGCAAAACATTGTGGTGAGATTTAGAGCAGATAATATAGGAGAATCAGAGAGAAATTCGAAGGTGCAAGATTTACCGACACATGACTCATGGTAACAGAAGGGAATTTTAATATATTAGGTGAGAAAACAACAGAGTCAGTTGCAGATAACTTTAACAGTAACAGATGCTTGACGGAAATAATATGGTTGTCTGATATATGGAAACAGTTGGAAAAAATTGCACTGGAATAATAAGAGATAACAGATTCCCTAGAGCTCTAATGTGTATTCCCAACAAATCTGGATCAGCAAATGTCTCAGGAATTTCCTTGTGTAGGTGGGACGCATGGAACTCTGTGTTGTTTCGCTTGGCGATTGGTTTCAGCAAGTGTCAGACACCCCCCCCAAAAAAAAGGATCAGCAAACAATGGTTCAATTGCAGTGAAAATGACATTAATCACACAGAATTGATGGCGTTAAAGCAGGCCATTCAGCCAAGCTAGTGTTTTTGCAGGTGTTTTATACTCCCAAGTTAGCCCCTACCCATCCTCATTCCTCCTCTCTTGCCTCCCCACATACCCCTCCATTCCTTTCCCTATCATGTATCATGGTGTTGCCCCAGTCAACAACAACAACAACAACTTAAACTTATAAAGCGCCTTTCACGTCGGGAGGACGTCCCAAGGTGCTGCACAGGAGGCGTGTGACCCGAGCTGGGAGGGGAGTGTTCGGGAAGGAGTGAAACACGTAGGGGAGGTCGAAAAGTTTGGGTGGGAACAAAAGGCACGGTCGAAGAGGAAAGTCTTCAAACCGGCCTTGAAAGAGGAAAGGGAAGAAACAAGGCGGAGGGATTGGGGGATGGAATTCCACAGGGTGGGAGCGGAGAAACTGAAGGCCCGGCCTCCGATGGTGGGGCGGTTCGGGCGGGGGGCTTGGAGCAGGCCAAGACCTGCTGAACGGAGGGTCCGGGTGGGCTTATAGGGGGAAAGTAAATCAGTTAAGTAGGGCGGGGCAAGGCCGTGTAAGGGCTTGAAGATGAGGACGAGGATCTTGAACTCGATCCTCTGGAGGATGGGGAGCCAGTGAAGACAGGCGAGGGTGGGGGTTATGTGGTCACGGAGGCGGGTGCGGGATAGTACACGGGCTGCAGAGTTTTGGATGACCTGCAGCCTGTGAATGGAGGAGCTGGGGAGGCCGACTAGGAGAGAGTTTCTGTAGTCCAGCCGTGAGGTGATGTACGCGTGCACGAGTGTTTCGGCAGCATGGGGGGTGAGATAGTTGCGGAGCCTGGCAATGTTGCATAGGTGGAAATAAGCGGTGCCGGTCAAGGCACGGATTGACAGTCCACCTTTTTGGTTAGACAATTCCCAAATGCTAAGATCCTTGTACAGTAAAAGCCATTTATTCGGCACCCTCAGGACCTGGCCAATGCTGGTTAAAGCACTTGTTGGATATTCAGCCGAAAACACACGCAAATATTTTGGAAAAAAAATGCATTGTGCCGGATAAATTCCGGTTAATTGAATGCGGACCTTTTTTTTTGCAGAAAAAGTATCTGGAAGTATCTGGAAATTACGGTTGATCGGGTCACGGATAAACGGGCTTTTACTGTACTGACTTTCAAATGTCTCTATGCCCTTACCCCCACCCGACCTCTGCAGTCTCCTCCAGTCACTCACTGCACTCTGCAAATGCATGCCTTCTGCACCTTTTTGACACACAATTAATATTGTTTGAGCTTTCAGTTAGCATATCCTGTTTTCTGGAACTATCTTCCAACACCTCTCCACCTCACATCCTCCCTTTTACTTATAAACACCCACATCTTCAACCGTGCCGTTAGTCAACTCCCTCCTATGCCCCCATTTCCAAACTTTGCTCCTGATTCTGCTGATCTCTGTTTACTGCTTTGAGATGGCCCCAATTTGAATGGCACTATATAAGCCCCAAGTTATTGATATTGTGTAATTGTCTGAGATAAGGATTAGTGAGGATATTGTGGTCGTATAAGTTTGGATGGAGTAGAGGGTGAGGAAGCTCTGCTCTGGAACTTTATTGTGAAAGAGAATTATGTAAGGAGCAAGAGGTTAGTTGGGGGGAAACGGGGGATTTTGAGTCAATACCCAACCAATCCTTGAATTGGAGAAAGAGTGGAGGAAACAGTTCCGGAGGTTTTAGATGTTAGAAAAAAAAACATTTCTGAAAAGATGACCATTTTGATGTCTGAATGCAAAATGTTCCACAGCTACGTTTCGGAAACACATTATTATTCACAATCAATAACAAGTTCTTCAGCTACCTACATAATTGTTGTTTCTAAGATATCGGGGAGACATTCATAGATTTGAAAAAGTATGCTATTCGGCTGCAATTCAATAATACTTTATTCAATTTATTCATTAAATAATAATAATTCAATAAACCTAATCAAAAATAATAATATTGCATTACACCCACAAATATACAATCAATTCACTTTACAATATATTCCGAAAGCACTTTGAGACGTCTCAATGTCGTGATATGGTGCTATATCAAATGCAAGGATTATTATTATTTTTGGTATAAGACTAAAACCTGTTTAATGTTAGAATGTTTATACAATTTATCCCATAAATAGATGTAATATTTTACAACAGCTGTCTGCACTTTCAATAAACCTGGCAGCATCTTAGCAGTAATTATTTTCCTTTGAACTTAAAAACACTTTTAGAAGATTAAATCCAACGAAGGCAAGGTTAGGAAAAGGCCATTTTAGCTTATTATGTTTATTTAAGGGCATGTATAAGACCTACTCACTGCTATTCCAATTCCCAGCCTGCTCCCCATCCCCCACCCTCCCAGTTAAAAAATGCTCTGCAACCTTTTGTGTCTTGCTGATCTAGAAATCTGTTCAGTTCTTTTTCAGAATGCTGCATTTCTTTTTAATTTCCTTGTTAGCTGAACAAAAACACAAGTCTCTAAGCAACGCCCATACTTGCCCGCACGTCAAGATAATAATACTACAGTAAAAGCCCATTTATCCGGCATCCTCAGGACCTGGCCATTGCTGGTTAAAGTGTGTGCCGGATATTCGGCCGAAAACACACAATGCAAAAAAAAATACATTGTGCCCCGGATAAATTCCGGTTAATTGAATGCGGACCTTTTTTTTTGAGATGCTGGTTATATGGAAGTAATGGTTGATCGGGTCACGGATAAACGGGCTTTTACTGTAATAATAATAATAATAGTAATGCCAATCCTTGCATTTGATGTCCATATAATCAGGGATAGACTGCATTTACTCTCCACTTGACAAAAATACATGCATTGTGTGATAGCATTTATGTTTTATAAAGCCATGGAAAGCAAAACAGTTTCCTCATTTTTATTTCCAGAGGCATGGATTTCAAAATCAAGTAGGTAACGATGAATATGTATAAGTCCTTATTTAGGTAACATGTGATAACATATTCTGTTTAGTAGGAAAGATATAATGCAATGGAAAAGGTGCAGTATCGATGTTACTAGCAAAAACAGGTTTCAATTATGAAGAGAGACTTTAGAATTTTTTTTTACTGGTGCTGATAAAGGATTTCAAGATTATGAACTATTGTTTTAGGCTAAATAATAAGAGATATGCCCACTTTTCGATGAGTCAGTAATGAGATGATATGTATTTAACAACAACAACCTGAATTTATCTGGCGCCCTTCACATAAGATAATGCCTCAAAGTGCTTCACAATGAAGCACAATGGTTTAAGATCATCACAAAAAGAATTAAGGGAAATTTAAGATTGGAAAAAAATCTTTGCATATAATAATAATAATCCTTGCATTTGATATTGCGCTTTTCACATCTTATCGACATCTGAAAGCGCTTCACAGAATACACTGTAAAGTGAATTGACTATATATTTGTGGGCAAGACGCGGCAGCCAATAGCGCACAGCAGTGTCCCACAAACAGTCATGGATTGAAATGACCAATTTATTATAGTTTTTATTTTTGAGGGATTATTATTATTAGATGTGTGAGTGGAGTAAGGAAAGTTGCCCAAGGTTTCGCCCTGATCTGCCTGGATTTGAACACAGGTCTCACGCTTGCAAGGCGAGTGCTCTAACCACCGAGCTAGAGTGGTTCTTATTTGGAATTTGCCATAAACATTGATAAGGCAAAGCTTTGCACATTCTTTTAAGATAGATTTAGTGGGTGATTGAAAAATAGCAATATTAATAGAGTATGGCGAGTGAGTAGGAGAATAGGAATGTATTGGACAGTTTATATGGAGAAAACAGTGTAGACCTGTTGGTACAAATGATCTGTTTTGTGCTACAATTTTAAGCTTATTTGGAGAAATTTCAATGATTTTTGGTAACATGCACCATTTCTTGCCATAGGGGACAACCAGACAATTTCCATCTAAGCTTCTCTTCATCTGCATGTTAGGAGATGAGCACATTTTGTTAAGGTTCTCGACTTCAAGATCCTCACCCTTGTTTTCAAATCCCTCCACTCCTCTGCACCCCCCTACCTCTCTGATCTCTCTCCCCAAACCAGCACCCGCTGCCTTCGCTCCACCGAGTCTGGCCTCCTCCATGTCCCCCCGAATCCTCCGCTCCGCCCTCGGTGACCGAACCTTCAGCCACTTTGCTCCAAGGCACTGGAACTCCCTTCCTCACTCCCTTCGCCTCGCCCCCTCTCTTCTCAGCTTCAAGTCACAGTTAAAGATCTTTCCCTTCGACCGCGCCTTTGGTCACCTTTCTACCCCTGGCTCGGTCCCGGGATCCGCTATTGTGTAGCGCTCTGGGACGCCGTCCGGCGTGGAGGGCGCTATATAAATCGAAGTTGTTGTTGTTGTTGTTATTGTTCTCTTATGGATCCAAACCAGCTTCTCTTTTTAAAGCAATTCCTGTCATATATATATTACAGTATATATATATCTATACTGTATAAATGTACATTTGTCACAAAAGTATCACAAAATATTAAAAATGATGTTATCGCTTATTGCAAAGTTAATTATTCGAGTGTTGCTGATAGGGGGAGACTGGCAGATAGTCCTGTGTTTCCTCCCAATTCAGAATTGGGCACTGCGAGGTCTAATAATAATACAGTTGAGATGACAAATGAAGCTTCTTCTAAGCAGCCTGAATCCTAACCTTAAGGTGCACCGTAGTGACATTTTCAATTCGCCACAGCAGCTCTACACCCTTCTAATGTTTTTTTCAGAGACTGATGTCTTTGTGCTAATTAATGCCAAATTCTGTACAGTTTGTTGCTAAGAGCTCACATTGGCATTTAATGTCGGATCCTTGCAGGCATTTGAGAGAGCGACGTTTCATCCCGTTGTTCTGGGCTGGATTTAAATCAAACTGTAGAGGTTGAAGGTCAGTACTGCAAACCAATATGCCTCCCAAGGACATTTTTCAGAAAAGTTAACCTGAAATCCCCAAATATTCTTTCAGTTCAGTCAGCAAGTTCAACGAGTTCAAGGTAAAAATATTTTCTGTTATATACATTAATGTTGGGCTTATGTGGCAATTAGCAGACTGCAATTGCTTCTCATTCCAGGTCACTCCATTTCCAGACAGGGAGAATCTCTCCTGTGGTGAGTGGCATACATATTGTGGAGCTCCTGTGGCTCAGTGGTTAAAGCACTCGCCTTACAAGCATGAGACCTGTGTTCGAATCCAGGCAGGTCAGGGCGAAACCCTGGGCAAATTTCCTTATTCCACACGTCTAATATTAATCCCTCCAAAAAAACCCACAATAATAAAAATTTTCATTTCAATCCACAGCTGTTTGTTGGGACACTGCTGTGTGCAATTGGCTACCATGTTTCGCCTACAAATATACAGTCACTTCACTTTACAGTATATACTGTGAAGCACTTTGAGACCGTGGGCTGTGGAGCCCTGAGCCCAGGGGGACAGGGGATTTGGGAGGTGATTGTAAGCAATATCAAAAAGGAAAACCTTTAGGCAGGATGTGAAGGTGGGGAGAGAGGGAGGGAGGGAGGGGTCAAGGCAAAGGGATTGAGGAAGAGAGTTCTAGAGTTTCAGTTATTGGT
Source organism: Hydrolagus colliei (assembly GCA_035084275.1). Classification (NCBI taxonomy): domain Eukaryota; kingdom Metazoa; phylum Chordata; class Chondrichthyes; order Chimaeriformes; family Chimaeridae; genus Hydrolagus; species Hydrolagus colliei. Next base: position 100,797,607 of record CM068744.1, on the reverse strand, counting down.
TGAAGGTTATGGCCGTTAAATGCTGGTGTGGAGGGGACGAGGGACAAACAGGAGGTAGGAGCCAGCCAGTTGCAAAGCTTCATTGACATTTAATTAGCGGCTGTCTAATGTTGATTAAGCTCACTTTTCCTTTAGGAATTGCACAGAAATGCACATCCGTCAAGTATCACTTCTCCCAACCCATCCGTCTAAGAAATATTCCTTTTAATCTTACAAAAACTATCCAGCAGGATGAATGGCATCTGTTACGTAAGTATAATGGTGGTGCATCAAGATTTCCTTCTATTTTGTCCCCTGGCTGTGGCTGCAAACACATAATAGTCTGAGACCAGAGATGTTTTCATAACTATTATATCAGTGCTGCTCTGCGATTGTCAGCAGGAAGTATCTTTCAAGCAGAGCAAGACATAGAGTGTCATTATGTTTTCTCCTCTCCACAAAAAAAATCAACCCCTCCATCCTGCATCCTGCCAAAGCGAATCGTTCAATTCAAGGTTTGTTGGCAGTCTCGTTGGCAGTCAAGGGCTCCATATTTTTAGCTACCTGTTCCTGTTATTTTCTCGCTTCTCACCATTTTGTTTATTGTGGTGGGTTGAGATGTGTTGTGGTTCCGTCTCCATCCCTTTCAATAATTACCTTGCATATCATATGTGAGGGCAACTTGTGGGTGTTTGCGCTCCCTAACTCCCCTGTCGACCATCTCAAATTGGAAGCTCACCCTTGTGGGGAGTTAGAAGAGAGAGCCTGAGTCCTTCTATTATGTGTCATCCCAAACCGTTATCGAAACATACACAAAATTCTTGCCATTGCAAGCAAACGATAGGATGTATTTTATCGGAGTGTTGAAGTGCTGCAGAAAGCGAAACGCTTTCTGATGGCTTTTCCAAAATGACTTAACAGTTGTCCTATTTTTTTTCTCCCCAGATTTGAGGAGGATTACCGCCGGTTTTCTGGGCATGGCCGCTGCTGTGCTGCTCTGTGGGTGTATCGTGGCTTCACTTAGTTTCTTCTGGGAAGAAAGCCTCACTCAGCACGTGGCGGGTCTCCTATTCCTAATGGCAGGTCATTTTCCAGCATTTCTTTACATGTCTTTACAAGAGATACCAGAGCGATGTTTTAAAAAGAACATTTTTTGCTACTTTCAGATTGAAGGCAAACAGATATCACTTCCGTAGTTATGTTACAACCGCTTTTCAGCCACGAGAGCTTTAAAAATGTTGTTTCAAAGTTCATGAAAGCGTTGCATCTAAATGTTCAGTTGAGGAATCACTTTCAAGCTACTGTACAGCTGAGATTTGGAGACCAATATTCACCTTGTATTTATACATTTTAGTCAAACAACAATACTTATTGTCCTGTAGCTCAGTGGTTAGAGCACTCGCCTTACAGGCGTGAGACCTGTGTTTGAATCCAGGCAGGTCAGGGCGAAACCTTGGGCAAATTTCCTTACTCCACACACGTAATAATAATCCGTCCCAAAAAAAAACACAATATTAAAAAAAGTAGTCATTTCAATCCATGACTGTTTGTGGGACACTGCTGTGCACAATTGGCTGCCGTATTTCGCCCACAAATATGGAGTCAATTCACTTTACAATATACTCTGTCAAGCGCTTTGAGATGTCTAGAAGACGTGAAAAGCTCTATGTCAAATGGAAGGATTATTATTATTATAACCACTAGGAAACGTACTATTCAACACACTGCTTCTGCTAACTGAGCCAAAGTTACTCAGGGGAACAATGCTTTCAGGAGAGAATCAGAGATGATATTGGAGATCTATAGTTTCATTCAAACAATGTGATTCTAGGTTGGAGTGATGAAGATCCATTCTCCTTGGATGATAATCTGCTAAATCAAATACTCATTTCCCAATAATAAATTCAATCATTGGGGTCCCAAAGCTGAGTGCTGTTCCAGGTTGCTTCCCTTGGTTGAATGAGTTTTGGAAGCTCTCAGCTGGGCAGCAAGCGGAGCTAAAACATTGTATTGGAGAGTTGGAGGGAGATCAGAATTTTTTTTTTAAGATTAAATCATACTTTCTATCAAATGATACAAGAGTACTTTTGACAGCAGTAACAGAGAAGGCTATGGCACAGATTTACCAAACGCTCCCGGTGAATTGGATGGATGATTGAAGAGTGGTATCCCTGAAGAGGAAAATGTATTTGTGGACATGCACCCATACATAACATACAGTACATAGAATCTGCAGCATCCAAACAGACAGTTCATCACAACAATACTATGCCAGTATCTATAATCTATGTGAGCTTCCATCCATTCCAAAAGCCCCTCCCAAGCCTTCCGCTATACCCGCCGTTTCCTTCTCTCTCCAGTACACATTGTTTCCTCTTAAATACATTGATGCCCTCTGCCTCAGCTTCTGGCAATGAGGTTCCACGTTCAAATATAAATAACGTTTTTGGAGTATTCAGTATATAGTAAAAAGGCGATATTCGTATGTAAAACTAAATGAATTACATTTTTTTAATGTTTCCCATCAATCGTAAAAGGTAACATGATTGTTAAACACGCCACTGTTTTTCCAAATTCTGTTTGTGTTTCTACTCATAAAATAAGGTCCCAGATATATGACACATATAAGGTATGTCAAGCTAAAGTAAGCTCTCTGTAACTTGTAGCTGATTGTTTCTGGGGCTTCTGTTCTTTCAAAATGAAAAGCATTCACGCAAATGTAGATTTTGTATTTGCTGTATTTTAAATGGGATGCCATCTATCTATTCGCTCACAAAATATGCAGTCAATTCATTTTATAATATATTCTGTGAAGCGCTTTGAGACGTCTCAATGACATGTTAAGGCGCTACATCAAATATTATTCTTATTCTTATTATTATTACTTTGCAATGCTGTACCGATCCTTTTTAATTATCTTTCAAAATACTATTTTTAAAAATCTATTTGAACTCATTTGTGGGCTACGTTATTTACTCATAGATCCATTCCACTGTGTTTCTTGTTGAAAAAATATATTGATTTCTTAGCTTTTCAGCGCTTTAGGATGTCCTTCCAACGTGAAAGGCGCTATATAAGTGCAATTTTGTTTGTTGTTGTTGTTGTTGTAGCTGCTTCTAATATCTTTCTGATATCATTAACTGTAATGATTCTTTGTGCTTTCAGGAATTTTTTGCACAATTTCTCTTTGCACGTTCGCGGCAAGCGTTTCGTATGACCTTTCACGTCAACCCAAGTTTATCTACGCGCTGCCGAACGATGTTGACCATGGCTACAGTTGGTCCATTTTCTGCGCGTGGTGCAGTTTGGGATTGACAATGGTGGCCGGCTGTTTGTGCACCACCTTTCCGTTCCTCAGAAGAACCAAGATCATCCAACAGAAGTCTGTCAGAGACTCCTCTGTGTGAGTGCGTCCCTGATCGAATACTGTTGACGTTCATGAGTTGAGTTGACCACTGCTTCTCAAGCCTGACCTTGTGGTTTTGAGTGCCACATAAAAAATATTACACCCGCACTTCTATTTCTCCTTAAATTCTGAAAAGTTATTTCGACGACAGCGTTTTCCTAAAGGTGAAATGTCTGTTTGAACGAACTGTAGAGAACTATCAAAAAGACAGAAGGTATACTGTTAAGTAATGTATTACAGAATCTGTTTTCTTTAAAATACAAACTATTTTTATTATTAACCACTGGAGTCTTCCTGTTGTGGCATTCTAGGTTAAATTACTTCAAATTGTTGCTCCTGTGATCTTAATTGCCTTTAGGATTTTTATTGCGTTACTGTGTATTCAAAAAGGAACGAAAAATATTTTGCTGGGACCAGACTTAAAATATCTGTTGTATTCCAATTTCTCAGTGTTATATTGTGAATCTTGAATTGGAGAATATTGTATTATTTTTCTCCTCATGAGAGACGTTTAATTTAAATCTGTCAGGTTCAGCATCAATATGCACTTTTACATTCAAAATGTCACCTTGTTAAATCTGTGTCGGGTATTTTACTAAGTACGTAATGTATTTTGTATGCATATCAGATTGACATAGTGAGTAGTGCATTCTAAAAATACTTTGTGGTCACTTGTTCAGTTCTGTCATGTGAATGCGAGATGTGATTAACTGGTAAAGTGCAACTTTTCCATCAATGTGTTACTCTGTCTTGTATCTTTATTCTTTGTTAACAACATGCAGCTTTTCTTGAATAACCCTTCTATTTTGATCTGGCACCTCATCGGGTCATTCATATGTCTCAGCACTTTCGTAGGATTTTACTGTAAAGCATAGTGACTTTTTTATTTTGTAGGCAAAGGCCTATTTGATAATACTGTAAAATAAAGAATTCACAATAGATTTGCAGATACTAGCCATGGATGATGTACTGTATATAGATAATATATACAGTATGATGTACAACAAAGCCACTGTATGTAGTTACTCTATGTAGATATCTCTGTGGGTGGATATGTTTTGTTTCATATATTGTTAGCTAATTGCCATATTTTGGGAAAATTTATGCAAACAAATCTGTTACCAGAACCTTTTCCTTCAAATAAATATATCCAGCAGCAAAGTTATTTCTTCCTTCGATAATCAGGGATTGTTTTGTGTGGTTCACAAGGTAAATGTTTAATGGAATATAAAGCTATCATGATGAATATGCAGTTGACAGGATTATATTTAATGAACGAGATTTATTACCTAAAAATAACCTCAAATTGATAATCACTAACAAAAGCAACCAATAACACTGTACTTACTGCAAACATGTCAGAAATAGGAGCTGTGCATCTCACAAGGTAATAAAACTTAAGGCTTTAGAATAAATTAGTATATTGTACATTGTTCTAACTGAACTGCATAACAATTGCATGATTTACTGACATAAAAAGTTAATCATAAAATGTTTTAAAGTGCAATTTACACTGTTAAAACTGCTTCTGTCACTACTTCAAATGAGACAATTTAAGTGAAAATGAGGCTTTAAGTCATAAGACTGCAATAGGTTTGGATGAAGAAGGCCCTTTGGCGTACAGTACTTGATTTCATCCTTTCAGGAAAGCCACCCGGCTGTTCTCCCATGGCAGCATCAGCTACATTTGAATAAATCCAGTATCCCGGCTTCAACCACCTTTCCTGGCCTCAACCTGCTCCAATTCCTCATTACTCTCTGAATAAAGAAGTGTCCACAAATATACAGTCAATTCACTTTACAGTCTATTCCCTCAGTCCCTCCACCTCGCTCCGTCCCTGGCCTCCTTCAAGTCTCGCCTCAAGACTCTCCTCTTCGATGGACCCATCAGCAACTCCTAATCCCCCTACCCCACCATCCCGTGAGTGCAGAAATTAGCATCGCTCATGGAGACTTTGCCTGACTGAAGCATCTTTGTGGTTCAATGTTCTGCACAGCAGCAATAATAATGAAGCTCCACAGGCGGCTGGCTGATCAGTGTCTTCAAACGCCAACCTAGTTAAAGTTTGAACAGCATGTTTTTTTTGACCGGTTTCCACATAACGCAGAGCTCCAGAAACGCGTTCAATAAATTCTGAGATTGCCTGTTTTGTAGGTGGTTCTGGGCAGACAGTGAACAACGACAAAATCATATTTGAATGGTGCCTCTCACTTCGGGACAGAAAGGACTGGGCTCAGTCAGGTATGTGCCGACACTGGAGGCAGCCAGAACCATGTCCCAGAAGATTTCATCAAGAGTTTAGGTCCTGTAGATACAAAGTACTCTCTGAATGGTAACTGGAGGGTTACAGATTCAGAGTTGCTATTACGGTAGCTAGTTAGAAATCACTGCACTTGGGATCCCAATGCGTGTCCAATAATGTATGACATATCAAAGAAATTATCCAGCTGGCTGAGATATAGAACTCTTCAAACATCCCCATCTGGTGTTTGGGTTGAGTAATACAGTCATGTCCCAAGTAAACACCAAGCAATAATAATAATAATAATCCTTGCATTTGATATAGCGTTTTTCATGTCTTCTAGACGTCTCAAAGCGCTTCACAGAACCGATTGCACACAGCAGCGTCCCCACAAACAGTCGTGGATTGAAATGACCAATTTTATTATTGTGGTTTTTTTGGGGGGACGGATTATTATTAGGCGTGTGGAGTAAGGAAACTTGCCCAAGGTTTTGCCCTGACCTGCCTGGATTCGATCACAGGTCGCACACTTGTAAGGCGAGGGCTCTAACCACTGAGCTACAGGAGCTCCATTGATGGGAATTAAGTACAGTAAAACTTAGATAATTCAGCACAGTTAGGCCCACTCACCTCCCGGATTTCAGAGTTTGCTGGGATGCTCAACCAACCGGTATCTCCCAATACAAGTAAAATTTGAGTATATACGCGGTTTTCCCCACATGACAGACAAGCAAATTAGACATTTTGCCCACAAAATACACAGGCTATACAATATACTTGCCGTATATTGTGTGTTTTGAGACGTCTCTTGAAGACTCGATAAGACACCATATTAAATGCGAGGATTAATATTATTACTATTATAGCATTTCATCTAAAGGACAGCACCTCTGATAATGGCCCCCCCACCCACCCCCCTCTGGTACTGGAATGTTACCCCGGAAATGAATTCAATTCTATTATGTAACTTCAATCCACAACCTTCTTACACAAAGGTGAGAATGGTACCAGCTAGTGTCCGGCGATATATCGATATATTGGTTACATCGATATAATTTTTCATACCAATATGCCGATATTGGAAATTCAAACATATCGATATATCGAAAAATTCGATATAGGAAATATCGATATATCGCAAATATCGGTATATTGTGTCCGTTGATGTATCGGTTATATTGGTATAATGCGAACTTTTTCAACTTACCTTGTCGCCGGCATTGTAAACCTCCTGGGCCTAGAGCAGGGAATGCGTGCGCACCTCCGAATGCACGCGCATGAGCAATACAAAAAAAACGGCGATATCGATATATCGGTATGTATCGATATGAGCCCACCGATATATTGATATCGGAAAATTTCCATATCAACGGACCCTAGTACCAGCTGACCCAAGCTGGCGCCATCTGCTTTACTCAGAAATCTCCTTTGCAGGCCTCCCGACTGTTCAGGTTCCTTTGAAGGAGTTTCACAGACCCAAGCTCCCAGTGCTATTGCGAACTGAGAGATAACTTGACCTCGGATTTATGTGCAGAGTGGGAAGGGAACTGATCGGCTCCTGAGGTTGCTGGGCAGATGGCGCCTCCAGGGCAAGATGTCCAGCGGTGCTGAGACGTGGAACCACAGCCACAACAGGAATGTCATAGCAGTTCCATAAAAAGTGAGGGCAATCGTTAGTAAATCTCACGAGTGGCAGTTCTTGTAGAATAGGTGAAACGCCATTCGGTGATCAAGCAGATAGCAGCAGAGACTGACCAATAGATGGGTATTTATGGCCGTGCCGGAGGGATGAGGTGGCAATTGTGGATAAATTGTCTCGTAAGCCTGTAACAAGTACAGTAACAGGCTGTAGTGCTTCCTAACCCTATTCTTCCAAGGTAAAATAGATGCCAACTTTGAAAGCCAATGCTTGTTTTCTCTTTTTCAACTACAGTTATGCTTTCAAAAATCACAAGATGGAGCGTTCAAAAGCCATGTACGTAAAAATGACACATTTTGTTCTCAGACAATGTCTGAGAACAAAATGGAAAAATAACACTTCGCTGTCACACACAGACTGTCTAATTTGACTTGTTCTTGTGAATAGCTGGTTCTATCTGCTCAGCCACCAACACCCCAGCCTTCACCCCCACCCCCTCACTGAAAAATATGATTTCCTGCCATTCTGAATCATGCGGTTTCCCAAGTTTAGTTAGATCATGTCTTTTTTTCAGCTTATATTAAAAACAAAATTGTGGCATTGTGAAGGGAGTTTCTCCAGGTGTCCTGGGCAACAATCTCCCAAATGAAATCAGTCGTTCATCTTATGGCTGTTTTGGGACACGACTGTGTGCAAAGGATCTGCTGCATTCACCTACAAAGTACACAGTCACTCCACTTCAACTTCACACAAGGTTCCACCCTTCTCACACCCTCTCTTATAACCATTCTCCCTCATGTGTCCATCAAGTTTCCACTCAAAGTGTTAATGCTTTTTGCTTGAACCACCATCAGAACCACTGAGTTCCACATTCCCACCACACACACTCTATTCAAAGAGGTTCCTCTTAACAGCGCGTTTACATCTGCCGCTGACTGTCCTATATTTACAGCAGCTCGTGTTAGACTAGCCAACAAAATGGAAATAGACTACTACTGTAGTATTAATGTCCACCTTATCAAATTGTTTCATAATCACAAACAACCCCCTAATCAGATCCCTTCTCAAGCATCTCCGGGTGGGAAAGCTCAAAATCTGTCCGATCTTTCTTGGTTGCCATTTCCACTCATCCATGTTAACATCCGTGTCAATCTGCACTGCGCTCTGCCCAATGCGACATTTTCCTTCCTGTGTATAAACTGTGAACACAACAGCTGCTGAAGCTCGACTTAAGGTGCCACATGAGCCTAAAAATTCCACCGAAAAGCTGCAAAGGTTCGCACAACGTTTGCGCCGCTGATGGAATACTCCCAAATCACGTTGTCATCTGGAACCTCTTATTCTTCCCAATCCGAGGAACCACAGGGGTTTGTTTCAGTGAACAGTCGGTTATGGCTGCATCTGGTGTGCAAAAGCTATCAGGGGGAAACAAATGTACAGTAATTCTGGTGTGATCTCAGCTCTAGCCTCTCTAAAGCAGCAGATAACAACACTGCAATGGACCATTTCCATCTCTGTAAATTAGTAATAATCAATAATAATAATCCTTGCATTTGATATCGCGCTTTTCACATCTTATCGACGTCCCAAAGCGCTTCACGGAATATACTGTAAAGTGAATTGACTGTATATTTGTGGGCGAATCGCGGCAGCCAATTGCACACAGCAGTGTCCCACAAACAGTCGTGGATTGAAATGATCAATTTTATTATTGTTTTTTTTTAGGGATTATTATTAGGCGTAAGGAAACTTGCCCAAGGTTTGGCCCTGACCTGCCTGGAATCGAACACAAGTCTCCCCAGCTTGGTCTCCCCAGCTTGCAAGTCAAATGCTCTAACCACTGAGCCACAGGAGCTCCACATATCAGCATTAATATCAAAAGCATCAATCATTTGGAAAACAATTGTCAATATCCACGCCGGCAGAACAGTCACTCAAATGGCATTTATAATCCAAGCAGTTTGAGCAAAGTTCTTTTTTTTTAAAAACAGTTTTTATAAGCACATTAGTCCAGGACTCCTATATCTCTTTCAGCTGCTGAACAGTGCTGTACTTGTGAGACGAGTGGGTTAGCTACAAACAAACACAATACAGTACATATTTTTCATATTAACAACAACAACAACAACAACAAAATTACACTTGTATAGTGCTTTTCATGCCAGGAGGATGTCCCAAGGCGCTGGACAGTCACTGCTTCAGACCCGAGCTGAGGACAGCGGGGGGAAGGGGGGATTAGGAGTTGCCAATGGGTCCATCGAAGAGGAGAGTCTTGAAGTGAGACTTGAAGGAGGCCAGGGAGGGGGCGAGGTGGAGGGACTTCGGGATAGGGTTCCAGAGGTTGGGGGCAGAGTGGCTAAAGCCTTGCTCACAATGATGGGGCGGGTGGGTCGGGGGACGTGGAACAGGCCAGAGCCTGCTGAGCGGAGGGGACAGGCAGGTTGGCAAGGGGATAGGAGGTCACAGATGTTGGGTGGGGCGAGGTTGTGGAGGGCTTTAAATGTGAGGACCAGGATCTCGAATTGGATCCTCTGGATGATGGGAGGCCCGTGGAGTTGGGCGAGGATGGGGGAGATGGGGTCATGGAGTTTGGAACGGTAGAGGACACGGGCCGCAGAGTTCTGGATTATCTTCAGCCTGTGGAGGGAGGAATTGGGAAGGTCAACAAGCAGGGCATTTGCACAGTCGAGTCAGGATGTAATGAAGGCGTGAATGAGGGCTTCAGCGGCTTTGGGTGGGGGGTTAGGTAATGGCGGAGTCGGGCAATGTTGCGGAGATTGGGAAAGGCAGAGCCAGTCATTGCTTGGATGTGGGGGAGGAAAGACAGTTGAGGGTCGAACAAGACACCCAGGTTCCTGACTGGTTTGGTGAGGTTGCGTACGCAACCGTGGAGGTTGATGCTGTCAGCGCCTGATGCATGAAGGCGCTGGCGCAAGCCAATCAATAGGTTTTGGTCTTGTTGGCATTAAATGCCCAGATCAAACAAATTACTGTGGCAAAACACGTTTATAGTCATATCCAGTTACAGTGTTGAAATACTGTCTGATCAGCACCCTGGGAAAGGTGAAAGGTGCTAGACAAATGTAATTTTCTTGTTGATGGCAGACTTGCATGCCACTCATTTATTTCACCCACAAATATACAGTCAATTCACTTTACGGTCTATTCTGTGAAGCGCTTTGAGACGTTGATAAGATGCGAAAAGCGCTATATCAAAATGCAAGGATTATTATTATTTACTTCGCCGCAAGACAAATTAACGTGAAATATGTGAAACAAGTAGAGTTTCAAATAATGTCATTGCAATCGCATATGAAGTGCTCAAATAAGGGAAGGGCATCTGTGTCTGTGAATTATTAGAAATCTAATATTAATGATTTCAGATCCGTTGAATTGAATAACTGTTCAGAGCTACAGTGACATTACAGAACCTGGAGGTGGCAGTATCACTACACAATGTCTCGCAAATTGCCTTGTGGGATTGACAAGACACTTTGAGACTTTTGAGTTGGCGGGCAAGGAATGGTTCGATTTGAGTTGGCTTTAACGATGGCTTTCAATTTGATGTCTCACTCCTTTCATTGTGTTACACGTGCAAGAGAAACCAAACTAACGAACACAACTGGTAAACTGGACAGGGTTGAAAAATGCATCTGGCCAGCTGCTCTGAGGCAAGTGGCTTTTCAGTTCAAGGGAGCTGTTTTTTTGTGATCTGTTTCAATTCTTGCCTGCGTTTCGCCCACAAAATACACACGTTGCACAGTGTGATTCTGTACTTCCCTCCTTCACAGACGACGCATTGCAAAGACAATACATACAACAGTAACTTGAATAATATTGGTTGATTAAATTAATTCAAACCCCTGCTGTTCAGATAGTCACCCGCATGAAACTCTGTACCCCCATCACATTAGTCCTTGCCAGGCTCCACTGTCCTCTCACTGTTATGTTATCCAGAATTCTGCCGCCCGCATTCTTACCCATACCAAACTCCGCTCCCCGATTACCCCAGTCCTTGCCAGACTTCACTGGCTCCCTGTCTCAGAGAGGATCGTCCACCAACGGCGGCCGTGCCTTCAGCTGCTAAACGCCCCGAGGCTTTGGAACTCTTTTCCTCACTCCCTTCGCATTCGGCTCCTCTTTTCCCATTTTCAGGTTCGAGGCTAAAGATCTTTCTTTTCGACCGCGCTTTCGGTCACCTTTTTCCCCCTCCCCCTGGCTCGGCCCAGGTTCCGTGAAGCGCTCTGAGACGCCGTCTGGCGTGGAGGGCGCTATATAAATCCCAGCTGTTGTTGCTGTTGTTGACAAATAATTTTAAAACGTGGCTTCCCAGGCCTGGGGCATAAGATTGCACCAAGAGTGCTAGGAGTAGACCAAAGAACTTTGTCCTGACATGAAATGTGATCCACAAATGTGATTGTGTTAAATTCTCCATCTGACCAGTCTCAAAACTCAATGGGCTGAACGTTCTTCTGCAATACCATAAAAAATGGGTCTGTTGCTCAACTATGTCTAAGCATTATAGGGCTAACAAGGGCTAGACTTCAATCAGGCTTGATTGGGTGTTCGAAATAAGACACCAGCCCTGAGGGAAAATTTGAGCCTCAGTATAAATGGGGGAAGCTTGGGAGTATAAGGGAGAGTTTGGAGAAGAGGTTCTTTGTTTAAAAATAAGTTTTTCAGAAAAAAATCTTGCGTTGTGAAGCAAGTTTTGCTTTTTACGAGTGACCCATGCTCTCTTCCAATGGGTCATTAGATTTAAAGTGCTCGAGCAATGGATGTAAAAAGGATCAGAGAATATAGAGCGAGTTCCAAAGTGGCTCTAAAACTTCTGATAATTCACCATCTTCAAAACTTCCTAGAGTAATGCTCATGGCTAAGGAGTGATTCTCTGCTGTTTGGTAAATTTGTGGACCATATGTTCAAGCTGTACTTGTTGGCATATTCAGAAGTACATCTTAGCCTGCGGTGGTGGAGCTCAGGAACAGTCAACATGAACGTAGAAGCAATAGGCCACAGCTCACCAACCTACTGGAATTTAATTTCCTCGGACTTTCAGAGGTATTTGATCAAGTTCCAGACATGAGGTTTTCAAAGAGGGCTCATATTTATTGAATTCATGGCAAAACACTGATGGAGCATGACTTTGCGAAGATTATTTCCTCTTTTGTAACTTTGGCTCATGTTGCCGGCCTTGTTGTATCTGAATGGCAGATACAACAAAAATAAGATTCAGGAATGTTTCGACCAATACACTGGAGTAGATTGAATCTGGCCAGTTTTCCCACCAATTTCCTCCTCTTCTGAAGTCTTCCAGTTCCACGCCAACTTCCTTTTTGTAGGATATGGATTTTCACAGGTGCCCATCACCCTATGATAATCGCACCCTAATGGCGAACTTGTGAGGTACAAACCGTGACACAGAATGTTGGCTGAGGCGGATCAAGGTACACAATACACAGGGCAAGTTTTCCCCATCCCTTTCCCGGGATACAAAGGTTAACACAGATTGGCAAATTGGATAAACCCAGTCTGTGTAGATTTAACTCCTTGCCAAATGAACTCTTTGAGCTATGGGGGCTGGGGAGGGGAGGAGATTCATTTTAATGCAGTACAGTATCAATAACTACATGTTAGAAATGTTACTCATGACAATCTACCCTTTCCTGTTGAAATAAACAACAACAACAAAATTACATTTATGAGGTTGTCCCAAGGCGTTGATCGACCTGTTTCCAAGGTGGAATTTTTTCTTGGCAACTGTGATTATGCAATTTATTGTGTGAACAAAATAATAAACCTCCACCGGCCTGGATCGGTGCCAGAACAGCTCCAAACAAGGATGTTAATTCAAATATTTCTTGGCTGTTATTTTTCACACGTCAGAAAACTCAACATCAACAAATAAAAAGAGGCAAACTTAATTGGGGTCAAGAAGATTATTTTGAAATTCAATGGCAAAATTTATGCAAGCAATTCAATAGTAAATGTTCCCCTTCCAAATATAACTCTTCGTGGATTTTATTTGAACCTGAATTGGAGCAGTACGTCAATAGTCAATGAATACATTTCTTGACACCGCGTGAATGGTTTCTGGCCAGCCTCCACTGGCTCCCCATCGCTGAACGGATCGACTTCAAGATCCTTGCGCCCGTAATCAAATCCCCTCAGGGCTCTCTGACATCTTCTCTGACCTCTTCACTCCCCAATCCATCACCTCGTGCCTCCGTTCAACTCTCCTGCTTGTCCCTCGTACTCTCTGCCCCACCTTCAGAAGTTGCGACTTCAGCCACTGCCTCCCAAAATACTGTAACATTCTCCTTCAATTCGTCTGCCTTGCCTCTCCCCTTTTCCTAGTCCTACCTGAAATCTTTCTTCTTCGACCGTGCTTACAGTAACCCCCCCCACTCGCCCTGGATCAGCATCAGGCTCTGAATCTCTATATAAATGCAAGTTGTTGTTGAATCTGTTGTATTTGTGTGCACTGCACAGGGCAATCTATAACTATTTCTAAATACAGTAAAGCCCGTTTATCCAGCACCCAATCAACTGTAACTTCCAAATAACCAGCATCGCGAAAAAAAAGGGTCCGCATTCGATTAACTGGAATTTATCCGGAAAAATGCATCAAATATATATATTTTTTTTTTTTGCATTTTTGGCCAAATATCTGGCGCGTGCTTTAACCGGCACTGACCAAGTCCTGAGGGTTCCGGATAAACAGGCTTTTACTGTATTAAATTAAGATTAAGATCGCCTACAAAATGCACAGTCACAACACTTTCAAGTAAACTGTGAGATGTGGTTTGAGACGGCTTCCTGATGTAAAAGGCCGTTCACTTTGTACAACTCATCTACACAGTTACGCCGTGTCACGTTGAGCCATATCTCTCATGTGAAATGCCTTGATTTCTGTCATCCTGTACCTGTGTTTTGTGGATACAACCAAGCAGAAGTGTGTCCCATAATAATAATACTAATAATAATGATGCCTTTCCCTCCCACTCTTTTCTCTCCTCACCCCTCCTGATAAAGTGCACGCTTCAGAACATCCTCAACAGGAATGTCCCATTCCTCCCAGCAGAAAGCACCCAAACTACACACACCAATTTTGTGGTGGGCTCCAGAAACACCCATGTTTCGAATTCACGTCCCTTGTACATTATTGACTTGACATTATTGGCGACAATCGTATCTCTGGAGCAAACTAGCCAAGTGCAGGATGTGGTTTTGTAAGCTCTGGATGTCTGGTTGTCTCTTGACTCGAGGATGGAAAGTTGGGAGCGAGAAGTCGGCCTGGTCACATTCCGCATCATCGGAATACTAGCATTTTGTAAACGTATTCTGTCGATGTTTTGCCCACAAATATACAGTCAATTCACTTTAAATTTACTGTCTGTGGGACACTGCTGTGCGCAATTTGGCTGCCGCGTTTCGCCCACAAATGTATAGTCAATTCTCCTCCTCTCCTTCCCCCCTACCCCGACCCCTCCCCCTCCTGCTCTGGTCCCTACCTGACTGTTCAGTGCCTTGGACGTCCTCCTGACGTGAAAGGCTCTATATAAATGTAATTATTGATTGATTGATTGATTGATTGATTCTGTGAAGCCCTTTAAACGTCGATAAGATGCGAAAAGCGCTATATCAAATGCAACGGTTAATTATTATTATGTCAAGACCTTTACAGATTTCAGGGCTGATGGTAGATTTTTTTTTGGGGGGGGGTAGGGGTTATCCCTGCTTTCCAATACACGGTAGCGGAAGAAATCGCGGTAGAAGAGGTAAGTCCCGGCCAGCTTTGAAAGCGGGGGGAGAGAGAGGGTGAGGTTCGGAGAGATTTTTTTTGGGGGGGCGGGGTGGAGTTCTGGGAGAGAGCGGGTTCAGAATGGCTGCAAGTTTCCCCCCGTCGAAGGTGGGATAGGGCAGAGGACGGGAAGCAGTCTGGTGTTTGCTCAGTGAGTCAGTCAGTCGACGTGCATCATGTTGCAGAGATAGGGTGGGGGGGGGGGGGGGGGGGGGGGGGTCAGGCTGGGGGTGATCTTCTAACTAATGTATTACAATAACTTGCATTTGTATAACAATAATAATCCTTGCATTTGATACAGCGCTTTTCACGTCTTCTGGACGTCTCAAAAGCGCTTCACAGAATATACCGCAAAGTGAATTGACTGTGTGTTTGCGGAAGAAACGCGGCTGGCCAGTTGCGCACGGCAGCATTCCCCACACCCCCACCCCCCTCCTCCCCCTCCACCCACGAACAGTCGTGGATTGAAAACCACCAAATCTTTTTTTGACGTACAGTATTATTGTGGAGCTCCTGTGGCTCAGTGGTTAGAGCACTTGTCTTGCAAGCTGGGGAAACCAAGCCGGGGAGACCTGTGTTCGAATCCAGGCAGGTCAGGGCGAAACCTTGGGCAAGTTTCCTTACTCCACACGCCTAATAATAATCCCTCCAAAAAAAAACTCAATAATAAAATTGGTCATTTCAATCCACGACTGTTTGTGGGACACTGCTGTGCGCAATTGGCTGCCGCGATTCGCCCACAAATATATACAGTCAATTCACTTTACAGTATATTCTGTGAAGCGCTTTGGGACATTGATAAGATGTGGAAAACGCTACACCAAATGCAAGGAATCATTATTGTTATTATTATTATCACCTGTAAGCAAACTTGCCCCAAGGCTTGGCCCTGACCCGCCGGGAATCGAACCCGGGTAGATCCTCTCTCTCTGCCCCTCTCTCTCTCTCTCTCCCTCTCTCGTGAAGGCGAGTGCTCGCTTAACCGCCGAGCTGCAGGACCTCCGCGCAAAGTCAGAGCAGAGCCGTCTCCACGTGAAGCGAGTCATTCGATCAGCTTCCGTGGGGCTGACGGAAACGTTGACAGGCTGAGCAGACGTTTCCTTTCCGGACCTGGTGTTCGCCAAACGCCCTTCGCGCCCAGTTAGACCAACGCCTCGGAGACCTTCCTCCCGACGCCAAAGTGTCATTGTGTTGTTGGTGTTGTTGTTGTTGTTACAGCCACTCAGCCCCCCCCCCCCCCCCCCCCCCCCACCACCACCCACTCCTTTGACTTGTATTTCCACCCCCCCCCACCTTAACTGTTGGCAGAAACTGTAGTCAGCAAACAGAGAGGGAGAGAGAGAGAGAGAGGCTTTGCTTGGTGCAGTAGAGAGCTCACTCCTCCCTGTGCTTGTGATCCAAATTGGTGCATCAACAAACCACTAACATGAACTAGGGGAGGTGGGGGGGGGAATAGAGACTTCAGAGGGGAAGGGCGAGGTTGCAGTTGTAGCTGAGTGGGGAGGGCACAGAGAGAGAGAGAGAGAGAGAGAGGGAGGGAGAGATACATAGAGGCCACTGGTCTGGATGAAGGGGTAGGAGGGAGGGAGAGAAGGAAGGAGGAAGGGAGGGAGAGAAGGAAGGAAGGAAGGAGAGAGGAAGGGAGGGGAGCCAGTGCTGTCAGCTTGTTATACTTTGGTCTCATAGTAACCACAGAAGGCCTGCAAACAGCAGCTTAGTGCAGTCACTGATACACAGCATCACACACTCACACACTGACACTGACACACTCACACATTGTCACACACTGACACACTGACACACTCACACAGCATCACACACTTACACTGACACACTCACACATTGACACACACTGACACACTCACACAGCATCACACACTTACACTGACACACTCACGCACTGACACACTCATACTCACACTGACACACTCACACAGCATCACACTGACGCTGACACACTCACACACTCACCCATCATCACACACTGACACAGACACACCACTGACACACTCACACTGGCATCACACACTGCAACCCACTCACACACTCACACACTCACACTGCATCACACACTCACACTGACACACTCACACTGACACACTCACACTGACACACTCACACTGACACACTTCACTGCATCACACTCACACTGACACACTCACTGCATCACACACTCACACTGACACACTCACACTGCATCACATCCAGTCTGACTGCAACACACTCACTCACTCACTCACTCACAGCTACACACTCACCCAGGCCTCCGCAGTGAAGCGCATCAGTAAGGCTCCCCCCCCCCCCCCCCCCCCACCCCGGCTAACTAACTAACCAACTAACTAACTAGCTAACTAACTAGCTAACTAACTAACTGAAGGCATCTTGCTTTGGTGCTTGCCCTTTCCACCCCCCCTCCCCCTCCCTCTCTCTGTCTCTCCATCTCTGTGTGAAACCTGTCACCCTTTCCCTTCCACGCTTCATCAAGGCGTTTTCAGCAGCAACGCATCTGTTTTCTTTCCATTGCGAACCCTCGTCTCCTCCCTCCCCTCTCCCCCCATCTCCCCCCCCCTCCCTCTCTCCCCCCCTCTCCCCCTCTCTCTCCCCCCTCCCTCTCCTCTCTCCCCCCATCTCCCTCTCCTCTCTCGCCCCCTCTCCCCCTCCCTCTCCTCTCTCCCCCCATCTCCCTCTCCTCCCTCCCTCTCCCTCTCCCCCTCCCTCTCCCCTCTTCCCCCCCATCTCCCCCCCTCTCCTCTCTCGCCCCCTCTCCCTCTCCTCTCTCCCCCATCCCTCTCCTCCCTCTCCCTCTCCTCTCTCCCCCCCCTCTCCACCTCCTCTCTCCCCCCCCTCTCCCTCTCCTCCCTCTCCTCTCTCCCCCCTCCCTCTCCTCTCTCCCCCTCCCTCTCCTCTCTCCCTCCCTCTCCCTCTCCTCCCTCTCCTCTCTCCCCCCCTCTCCCTCTCCTCCCTCCCCCCCTCTCCCTCTCCTCCCTCCCCCCTCCCTCTCCTCTCTCCCCCCCCCTCTCCCTCTCCTCCCTCCCCTCTCCCTCCCTTCTCTTCCCCTTCTCCCCCTCCCTCTCTCCCCTCTGTGTGTAAGTACATAGGTCGCTTGAAACGTCTATTAAACTAAGTTTTTTTTTAGAGAGAATAAAACATGAAGCTTGCACTGCCTGTATGTATACAGTAGATATGACATTGACACATCTGGCTGTTTCCTACCCCATCTCTGCACTGTGAAGGTTATTCGAATTAAATCTGTGCCTTAAAAAATATATATATAAACAGTATATGTAACACATACACAAATTGTTCCTGGCTCAAGTCAGTGGCTCAAATTGAACGTGCAAAAGCAACACAAGTAATTAAGGTTTGTGTTGTGTTTGTGTGTTTGTGTGTTGTGTGTGTGTTTGTGGTTGTGTGTGTTTGTGTTGTGTGTGTGTGTAATTATGTGTTGTGTGTGTTTGTGTGTGTGTGTGTTTGGGTTGTGTGTTTGTGTGTGTGTTTATGGGTGTTTGCGTGTGTGTGTGATTGTGTGTTGTGTGTGTTTGTATTGTGTGTTTGTGTATTGTGTGTGTTTGTGGTTGTTTGTGTGTTGTGTGTGTGTGTGTTGTGTGTGTGTTTGTGTATTGTGTGTGTGTTTGTGTATTGTGTGTGTGTTTGTGTATTGTGTGTGTGTTTGTGTATTGTGTGTATTTGTGGTTGTTGTGTGTGTTTGTGTGTGTGTTGTGTGTGTGTTTGTGTGTTGTGTGTGTGTCACTGTCTTAATGCAAAGTGTCGCAGTCAAACCCCACGTTCAGATTGATTCCCTGATCTTGCAATACAGTATAGCTTCAAAATACTGGGTCTCATTCTCTCTCTCTCTCTCTCATTCTCTCCCTCTCCCACCCCCACCACTTCTCTCATCACCTAAACTCATCAGCCCTTTAATTTGAGGCCTGTCCTTTGAATGCAATATCCTCAATTGTTATTATATAATGACACTTGCCAGTGGCTATTGATGTGATGCTGATATATGGCTGTTTCATTCTGCAGTAACAGTACAGTTAGCAATTTTTTTACACACACACACACACACACACACTGTACACACACATCAGGAGGATGGCTTGAGAGTGGCTTCACACAGCTGATTGGGCATTCCAGCTGGTGGGTGGGTGGGTGGGTGGGGGAGAACATAACTCAAAACCATGGCTCATAAAGTACCCATCAAAAGCCAGTTGGCAGGGAGTGAGTGAGTAGGTGGGTGAGTGAGTGAGTGAGTAGGTGAGTGAATGAGTAGGTGGTGAGTGAAGGAGTGGGTGGGTGGGTGAGTGAGTGGGTGGGTGAGTGAGTGAGTGGGTGGGTGAATAGGTGAGTGAGTGGGTGGGTGGGTGGGTGAGTGAGTGGGTGGGTGAGTGAATGAGTGGGTGGGTGAGTGAGTGGGTGGGTGAGTGAGTGAGTAAGTGAGTAGGTGGATGGGTGAGTGAATGGGTAGGTGAGTGGGTGGGTGGGTGGGTGGGTGGGTGAGTGATTGAGTGGGTGAGTGAATGGGTGGGTGAGTGGGTGGGTGGGTGAGTGAGTGAGTGAGGTGGAGTGACCCTCCCCCCCCCCCCCACCAGAACCCTCCCGGTTGACAGATCCACGGCTGCCGTTGTTGATCTGCCATTGGTTTAGCCAAACGATCAGTGCCCGGTCACATCTGTTTCGTGTTGGATCCTCTTCGCTTTCATCCCTTTTAGAACTGGAACGTGGCTTTGGCTGCTTTTGGCTTTATTTCGGCTTTCACTCTATCGTATTTCCTTCCCACGCCCCCCCCCCCCCCCACCCCACCCCCCACCCCACTTTAGTGCTATAGCATTTTGCGTGTCGAACGTTTTCTGTTCGGAAACCGCCCGCCGTTATAGCCCCTTGCGTCGGACGGACAACATCCACTGGCTAGTTCTCTCTCGCTGCGACTTCGAGAAAGATAAAAAAAACCCATTCATTTGAAACGAATAGGGGATTCGCTTAGTTTAACCATTTGGCCCTCAGCGAGACTGAGCCGGCGGAGTTCAGAATCACCGCCTGTGTTTTGCCAGTCTGCGGTGGACGCAGTAAGTTTGTAAATTTCAGGCCAGTGTTTGGTTAAGGGCGGAGGATCGCGCGGTAGGAACTTGCCTGGGAGACCTGAGGTGATTCTTCAGAAGGAACTGGTGATAATATTTTCTAGAGCATTGTTTGGCCGTGCGGGAACCTAGGGTACACAGATCACATCACTCTGTATTAGTCACCTCTGTTTGGGGGGGGGGGGGGGGGAAACGTAGCATCACTGTAGGAATGTCCCTCTTTGCTTTGAGTTAGATACAAGATCTGGGCCCCGCGCAAAATATATGCCTTCAGATTTGAAGATTCAAAGGGGGGGGGGGGGGGGGGAAAGTTTTGCTCGGTTTCCGAGTATTTTTAAAGTCACCAAAGTTTTCGTTCGCCGGCTGATTCTCTGTGGAAAGCAGAAGTGAATGTTTTTTTCCGATCCTTTTCAGGGAGAAGTCATTAAATAATAATCCTTGCGTTTGATATCGCGCTTTTCACAGTCTTCTAGACGTCCATAAGCGCTTTGCAGATTCTGCTGTAAATTGAATTGACTATATATATATATATGTGTGTGTGTTTTGTGGCGAAAATGTGGCAGTCAATTGCAAACAACAATGTCCCACAAACAGTCGTGGATTGAAATGACCGATTTCGTATTTTTCTTTGAGGGATTATTATCAGGCGTGTGGAGTAAGGAAACTTGCCCAAGATTTCGCCCTGACCTGGAACCAAACCCAGGTCTCTCGCTTGCAAAGGCGAGTTACTCTAACCTCTGAGCTACAGCACTCCACAAGCCATATGTCAATGTAAGTTATTGTTGTTGGATGGACCATTTTTGTCTTGTCCAACAAGAGTAACTGGTATTATTTACATAGCATCCTTCGGCGCCTTAGAGTGATGCCGAGAACAGGGATAGGAGGAACTGTTCAACTGCTTAACGGGGTCCTTGGAAACGCTGGACCTGCGCCATCTGTTTTTCTAAATCTGGCCTCTTTCCACACACTGGTTCTCTGCATTTGCCCACCGTGAGAGCACGCTCACTGCTTGCTTGCCGCTTTGATTAATCCACAGGTTCTCTTTGATTTATGCTCTGCATGCCATTCCCTGATCTATTGGTGTGGCTAATGGGGTCGATTAGGTTTTAAAACCAATCCAAGAAACCGTAGAAGATATATATTAATGCCTTACCCATTTCCTTCCAGAGGCCTGAGACATTAGAGAGAAAAAAAAACCCAGTCGCTTCTCGAAAGGAAGTTAGAATTTCTACATAATTTTTTTTTTTAAAGTGAGGAGGCTCTCTCATTGGGTTGTCTGCCTGCAGTGACTCAGCTTAGCCTGGTGTGTGCGGCTGGGTGGTTCAAGGACGTCTTCTCGGGGAAGTAGCCTGAACGTTTCACGTTGAATGGCACAGTAGAAAAAAATTCACCCGAGCGAAGGCTGAATGTGTAACAAGTGCCAACAAACATGGCTACACCGCGACAGTTTGGGAGATCCACTAGGGACATTGCCAATGTGATGCAGAAATTGCAAGGTAGGTTCAGTTATATTGTACATTCCTCGTTCCAGCTTGCACTGTCTCAAATAAAAAGGAAGCTTATATATCTCCTTCTCTTGCAATGAGTTCATATCCTGGACTAGTATGTGGTGGCAGCTATTACAAGTATTGAAAAAAAAACTTGTATGCGGTATTGTGACACATAATCTTTACATTTGATATAACCCTTTTCACATCAGGAGGACATAATTTGCTGCGTTTTGCTCATCTTGTATTGATTGAGAAACTGTTCTGCGTTTACGCTGACATTAGAGTGATGTGTGAGGAAAGCTTGCTTACTCTCTCTGATCGTAGCCTCCGTTTAGAAAAGCCTCTCAAGCCATTATTACACCAGTAGAAGATGAATCAAGCCGTAATCTATTCCATTGAAACCCGCGATGGCTTGTACTGAAGGCTCTAGGTCGCGGGAATAACTAGGATATCTTTCACAATCGGACTTGACTTTGCCTGGGATTGAATCACTGGCTGTAGCCACAGCATTCATCCCGTTGCAGTCTAACTGTGCCAAGGACGCACATGCATTGCAGAGAATAGAATTTGCGCACAGAAGATTTGCACTTCCAACCACGGTTGTTAGGGAAGCCAGTGGAGTGGCAAACTGTAGGAGGTGGCTTTTTACTGAATAGGCAGCTTGAGTTTGAAAAATAATATTGTTTGTTTTCAAGGTGTTGCTTTATGAACTGGAAATCTATTGTCCTACTTGAAGGACGCTCTAACTTAGCATTGACGTTGAGGAATTTCCACACCCAAAACATTGCAAATAAATAGCCTTTTTTTTTAATCAATAACAACAAAACAAAAGTATACTACTTCTCTTGCCAACCTTCATAGGCTAACAATTTGAATGTGGGTGGGACGATAACAATTTATACTGTTGAAAACATCTTTCATGTTAAAATGCCTCAAAGTGTCTTAACCGAATGTGACAATTAATTTTCAACAGCTTTGATAACAATGGTTTTAAATTGAACTTGGAAGAGGGGGGGAAGGGAGTAGAAGTCAGGTTATCTGGGAATTGTCGTTGAGAGATCCTATCCTGAATGTATTATCCCAGACAGCATAGATACCACTGAGCACATGCTTTTGGATTAATAACAGAGAAGTAGTGTATTTAGATATCTGTCCCAAACCCTAACTTTGAATAATGTACTGGGATTATGACTAGTTATTTTTGTCCTCCAAGAATGAGGTAAGGATACCGAGCTAGATATGCCTCCCATTTCCCCACGATCAAACAGTTCACCAGGTTGAATGTGCTTTTAACAGAATAAGTTATTGCTCATTCCCTATAGCAGTCCTGAGTGTTGAAGGCACTCAAGTTTGCAGAATCGTTTATTTAAAATGGGCTCACCAAGGTGACCGATAGGTCATTGAGAAATCACAGCGCTTTTACCGATCAGATTATATCTATTAGCATTAACGATCAGACGTGAGTACACAGCTCTCCACAACAAGAGTACTACAGTAATTCACATGTTGTATTATGACTATGAGGGAGGCTTCTGGCCATCGGATACGTTCTGAGAATGTTGAAGAACATCTTTATTGAAGATGGATTGCACTCTTGA
Organism: Hydrolagus colliei; assembly: GCA_035084275.1. Classification (NCBI taxonomy): domain Eukaryota; kingdom Metazoa; phylum Chordata; class Chondrichthyes; order Chimaeriformes; family Chimaeridae; genus Hydrolagus; species Hydrolagus colliei. Next base: position 100,774,370 of record CM068744.1, on the reverse strand, counting down.
TGTGTCTCCAAAAAACACTTGACTGCGTGGCAGTAAGCGCGGCTAATAATACATGATTGCCTTTGATATAGTGCCTTATCGTGCCATTGAGACGTCTCAAAGCCCCTCACGGGATACACTGGAAAGTGTAGTGCCTATTTGTATTTTGTGAGTGAAAACAACAGCCAATTTGTACACAGCAATGTCCCCCATAAACAGCAATTAAGTGAATGGCCAATTTGGGAGATTGTTGGCCAGGACACTGGGAGAAACTTCTTCCTCTTTTGAAATGGTGCCATGCGAACTATAACTTCCACCAGTGCAGGCAGACAGGTTTAACATCTGGTCTGATCGATGGTAGATCCATAACACATCAGCTCCCTGGCACTGCATTGCATTGGGGTGTCAACCTGGATTAGGCAAGTTTATAACAACAACTCGCATTTATATAGCATCCCCTTCAAGCGGGATAGCGTCCAAAGCCCTAACTTTGGAGCTTAAACTCACAGTCATGGGAATTTCTCCCAGTATTCTAGCCAATAATCCCTAAAAAAAACGAGTCACTCACTAATGGCTGTTTGTGAAACACTGCGATGCACAAATTGGCTGCTGAAATTAACCTACAAAATACATAGTCACTACTCTTTACGTTATAACCGTGTTAAAATATCCTTCCGATGTGAAGGGTGCGATTATCAAATGTTATTTTTAATGTATATCAATCCCGCGGGCTGTTGGGCCGAAGTGAACATTGGTAGAATAGTGAACTTTATCAAATAGGCTGAGTCAATAGTCCAGATATAGCTATCTCGCCCTTACACCGCCCCAGGGACTTCCTTCGGAATCGATAGTTGGGCCTGTGTCAATTTTAGTGGTTTCTGTAGGAAAGGGAACATTTGTGTGCTGCATTCATAGATTTACGGCAACATTCATGGTTTCTGATATGAAGGGCACAGCATAAACAACTTGTTATTGTGTGTCGTACGTTTGTTGTTGGTTGTTTTCCCCTCACTGCTTTTTTAGATGTGAAATCTTAACTGTATCTGGACGGTGACCTGATCTCCAGGCTGGTCAGAACCTCAGGCTGTTTCCGAGATGTGAAAGCAAACGTGTGGTTTGTTGAATCGTTAAGGTTGAATCTTGATTTGATTTTTTTTTGGGGGGGGGGGGGAATCTTACGCTTCAGGTTGGGCCCCCAACTCATTTGTTCGGCCCTTCAAGAAAGAATGGCTCTGTTACTGAATCTAATTTATTGCTGTAAAAATGCGCGCTAATCTCCGGGAAACCCGCGTGGGAACTGTGTGAGCTTTACGACTTTCGAACGAAACAATGCTTACAATTCTGAACGTGTAAAAAGGCCAAGTGGTGACCATTGTTGATACTGTACTGCAGATCCCCAAGGTCATGAGACACAAACAAACATTTGTAGACCACTTTGAGATTTTGCAGCGGGGAGTAAAATATGTTCTGTAGTTTTTTTTTTATTGGCAGAGAGAGTAAGCCCAATTCTGAGTTGAGATGAAGATGATCTAAGGACGATGGAGGGGTGAATAATCTGAAAGCTGTAATGTTGCCAAAACCTCTCTCTGGGAAAATCGTCTTCTGATGTAAGTTTTGTTCGTGACTGGGTCAGCCTCTCACGCTCAAGACTTCAGCTCCGATGAGATGAGATGTTACGTCAGAGCTGAAATCTCGTGAGTTAGAAGAACGACGTTTCAGCTCCTCGGGACGTGCAAGGCGATATTATTTGTCGTTGTGGCGCAACGGATTTCCTGCTAAAAACTCTCGAGTTAAGGTCAAGAGATGGAAAGGGGCTGCTTGTATTACCCCTCGTGCAATGTGTATGTCATTCGCTGGGAGTGACACTGGCTTCATTCCACAAAGGAAGGCAGACACTCACGCTGGCTTCCTCTTACAATATCTAACAACTCACTGTCCCAAAGGCTCAAAACTGGGGGTCAGCAGTCCAGCTTTAGATTTAAATCCACAACAGCACATTATTTTGTGCATTAGGTTAATGGAGAGGGTGGTGAGGCTTTCACAAGCTATTAGTTTGCTATTTGACTTAATTCCTTTTTCTGGGAAAACTGCAAAAACAAACAATACAGTGCATTGTTACCACAAGCAACGTTTCTAAAATTGACCCAAAGATCCTGCGTTTCTGTTAATACATTTTTAAAGACGTGTTTTTTTCCCCCTCCAGAGAGACCGTGATACAGCTGGGAATCTTTCATTTTGGTGCCGTTGTGCATCGATCATCCGATCTGTGTTCCACAAAATTGATCTGCAATATTCCATAGGATAGGGCAATCCTCAATGTTTTTCTATCAATGGCTATTGCTGCGCTACAGAAATAACACCATCATTTTATCAATGCAGGAGATAGTTGAGCTAAAAAGGAATTGGACCTTCTTCTTTGACCACACCTTTGATCTTCATTCCCCTCCACATCCCAACTGGACTCCCCACCCCCAGCTCGGTTGCGAGGCCAGGACTGTCCAGTGCCTTTGAACACCCATCATGTTCCGAAAAGCGTTATTTACATGTAAATTTGAAGCGTTTTGAATATACAATTATTTGGCTGGCTGATGCCGATGTGAATTTTTTTTCAATCAAAATTTTGGGAAAAAAAATTCCTTTTCATTTCAATGTACTAACATTCCTCTCAGCAAGTTTTCAATATTTTAAATCCTCTGGCAGCGTATGGTATTGTTCCCTTGATGAGGTGCGAGACAGATATAAAGATTTATTTTGTTGGGAGATTTTCTTTCGGGAGGAGAAGGAAGGGAAACCGAGAGAGAAATGAGTGTTGGCAGAAGGTGACTTTGATTAAATTGGTTTCGCAGTGGTTGCTGCTGGGAAGCAAATGGATATTTCTGGAGAGAATCAGTATGTGACTAAATTACTCTTCTATTAATAACTTTCTCAGTCCAAAAGTTTTGCACCAAACATTAATGAATATAAATTTTTTGCAGAGCCATTAGATCCTTCCTCCCCAGCATGTTCACCCACACGATACAGTCACAACTCTACATTATTACATTTTGTGGCATCTTCCTGATGCGAAAGGTGCCACAGGTATATCACATGCAGGGGTTTTTAATGTTATTTTTGTATTGCTGTTCTTCCAGGCTTCTATCACTTTGCATGTGCCGTAATTGTACAACAGTAACTTTATGTTGATATAGTAGCTTGAGGGTGGCATTCTCAGAGCGCTTTACAAAGATGGCGTTGAAGCAGGGGAAAGGGAGGGAGTGGCGGGGAGGGGGAGAAGGACGAGAGGGAAGTGAGCATTGGCATGGTTGAAGAGGTAGACTTCAAGGGGGGACCGAAAGAGAGATCGAGAGAAGAGATGGAAAGAGGGATGAAGTTCCAGAGGTTAAAGTGACAGAATTTCCGAAGGCTCCGAAATTGATGGCGGTGTGGAGACACTGTGGGGTTCTGGAGTTTGCGAAGCTTAATTGTGGGATACAAAGTGTTAAGCTGTTACCTATCTTGTTTTTGTATTCACACCGGAAGGCAGATTTTATGTTCAGTGATTGATCATTCCGTGTGTACTGATCAGATTGAAATTCTGACCAAAATAATCTTCGTCTACTCTGGCGGAGTTGTTAATGTGGTTTGTGTGTGCGTGTGTGCGTGTGTATGTGTGTGTTGCTTACAGAAAACATCTCAGATTCTTGACAATATAATTGTGTAAGACTACATGAGTTACAGTTTCAAATTAGCAGGGGACATTGTTTTTTTTTCCAAATGGCATGGTCCGTGGGAAGGAAGTAAAGATAAATGTTGGTGTGTGCTTTGGTTTCTTGAGAGTAAACTGTCGTTTTTTTCTAATTCCTTCTGTCTCTCAAAGCTGCATACCCACTTATTTCTGGAGCACAGACAAGTAAATCTATTCCCAATTCTATTTTTAGAAAATGCATTTGACCTGTTTCAATATTTAGCCCTTTGCTATGGTCGTGCATGGCACGCACAATGCATACATTGGCATATTTAAACATAAGGTACAAACTATCAATGGATTGTTTAGTTACCTTCTGTTCTTTCGTCACCTATGTCCAGGTTGTCTTTGGATTGCATCCAGTCTCAGCACTTATCACTGCTTACCTGTTAAGGCACGGTTCTCTAAAATTTCCAAGTGCTCCCAAGTCTGCGAAGCAGCTTAAACTCCACTTTCACTGATTAAATTTTTTTTAACACCCAGATAATTATTTGGCTTTCACTATGTTAAACTCTTTCAACGACTCTGTGTGTGTGTGTGTAAATATATATATATATATAGAGAGAGAGAGAGAGTATATATATATATATATATATATATATATACACACACAGGTATCCCCTGATTTACATGGTTTCGATTTAACGAACGTAATTTTTTAACACCTTTTTATCGATATACAACATTTGGTTTAGTTTCAATGACAAAAAAATTTGGTGCATCTTTTTTGCGCATGTGCAGTACATAGTGTATTTCGTGGGACCACATGGGAAACCGCGTTTCGATTTATGACGTTTCGATTTACGTGGCATTTTTCAGGAACGCAACCCTGTCGTAAATCGGGGGATACCTGTATACATATATGGGCACACACTCACACACTTGGAGAAAACACATTTTGATACAGTGACATTGTATTTTTGCATAAGCGTAAGTCTATTTTAAGCATATCTTTCTCAACTTCTGAATGATGTTGCTGGATAAAGCAGATGTTTGTCTCAGGAAGCCTTGCCAGTACATCAGTGAGCTTTCAGTTGATGGCTGTGTCACTTCTGCCTGAAGATGCAATGTCTTAACGTGTTTCTGGCGCAATAAGGGACGTTGTGAAATATTACAATGGTAATAATAGTTCTTGCATTTGTTATATAACGTATTATCACTTATATCATATTTTTGAACAACGCTTTATAAATAAATAATCAAGTTGTGAGCGCATCTCAAAGCATTCTGCAAAATAGGTCTTTGAGGCATCCTAATGTGATCATTATAAAAGTACAGTATTATACACTACAGTGACTATGTATCTTGTAGGTGAAAGTGACAGCCAAGTTGCGCACGGTAAAGTTCCATAACAGCCATAAACAACATGACGATTACATTTGTAGGGAGCGCCTTTCATGTGGGGAGGATGTCCCAAAGCCCTGGTGAATGACCACGTTTTCTTTGGGGATTGTTGACCAGGAAGTCTGCGGGGGAAAAACTCCCTTCCCTTTTCAGATAGTTCAGTGGGATCGTTCACGTCCAATTCAACAGGCAGACAGGATCTCTTTTCATGTTTCGTTTGAAGTTACGGCATGCCCAATATGGCGAGGACTTCAGCCATATTGAAGTCTTTGAAGTGACTTGTGACGGCTGCACCTTCTTGACTCGGGGCGCGAACTCACAATTTCTGTCTCGGAGGCGATGGTGCCACCGACTGAGCACTGGATACTGTAAAGGAACTTGCGCTGAGGTCAAAGTTTATGGGGAACAAAACTCAACGAATGTTGCGTAACCTTCCATGTCAGGTGTAATATTTTACTTGGCAGCAAAAAAATGTGACTGCATGCTTTACAACAAAACCAACGTGGTGGTTGGCTAAGGGTTAAAAAATAGCTTAAATGTAGTCATTTACTACATGAGGATGATGTCCAGAAATAAATCTGATGAGTAGTTTTAAATTTTTTTTTACAGTGATACTGGTGAAGAACTGGAGTAATCGTGAATCCTAGGCATTTTCTCTCCTGGGTCCCCATCTCCCTGTTTATTTGTGTTGAATTCGCTATTAGGGGTTACAGTATGGGGGGTGGGGCAGCTCTGCGTTGTCATTGCAACCAGAGGTTTAAGATTACTATGGAGGCACAGATGCAAACTGCCAGTGCGTGAAGTCTACTGACTGTTTTGCTCTGACATTCTCAAATAACAAGCCTGACTGCATTTTCCTCTCTGCTCGCTGTCTGCCAGACTTTTTTTAAAAAAAAATTCACTCATTTGTGGTACAGCGATTAACAGATTTGCAATGAGTGCGGCTGGCTCCCAAATCTTTTCTTTTCTTGTACAGTAGTGTTTTTTTTACTGTTGGTCACTCTCCCGGGAATCCATGCCATACCCTCCCCACCCTCCTGAAGTCCTCTCGATGTGAAAGGCGCAATACAAATGTAAATTCTCGTGGTTCCCGATGACACGAAAACAACAACAAATTGCATGGATGTGGCACTTTTCACACTGGGAGGGTGGCCCATTACAAGGTCGCTGGCATCGGAGGCATTCAAAGGAATCTGTACAAGTTAAGGGAAAAGTGCAAGGGGTTGCAAATTGAATATGGCGAATTCTATGCCTTTGGTCCACAGTGGATGGATTTCTTGGCAAAGGTGAGGTATGTGCATACATTTGCACTGCTCTTTGAATGGTTTCATGTTGGTCTTTTGAAGCGAACATCCAGTTCTTTGGTTGTATTTCATGTACTAAAGAAGGGAGTGAAATTCTACTGGAAATTCCCTGAGGGTAAAAATGACAATTGAAACAGGTTACTGGGAAGGGTAGTTGAGTCCATCTGGATTTCTAATAAAAAGCTGCTTGATTGTGTTATAGGATGATGGTAGAATGAGTAGATTCTGGAAGGATGGAGCCGTTTCTTGTGATCCAATAAAACCCAGACAGTGGAGGGAGTCTTAGCTATTTTGATGTATCATTAAAAAAAATCCATTGTGCATTTAACCCTGATAACAATCAGCTGCACTAGTCGATAAAGCATCTTGTCACATCGCCGGGGCATCTCAAAGCACTTGATGGAATATACTGTAAAGCGATGTGACTGTGCATATTTTATGGGTGACGTTTGTGTCGGTACTTGACTCTATTGTACATTTTTTAAACTCTCTTCTGGGTTTAAGCCAATTTAATGTGCCTTACTTTAACCAAGAGACAGCACAGTACTTGTGAACCCATTCTTTGCATGGGAGCTGAGTCAGTGAGGGTTGGCAAGTGGTCGACCGTGGGTTGGTATTGCAGCTAAACTTGATTCCTCTCGTCACCCTGTATCCAGACAAGTTGCACTTAATAACTAATAACCCTTGCATTTGATATATCGTGTTTAACATCGGGAGGACATCGCAAAGCCCTTCAGAGGGCTGTACTGTATATTGTAAAATATGGTAATTGTGTATATTTGTAAAAGCTGGCAACCAGTTTTTGCAGAGTAATGTTCTGCAAACAGCCACGAGCTGACGAACCGATTTTTGGCCAAGCCGCTAGGAGAAACTCCTCTCTATTTTCAAATGAAGCTTGAACCCTCAGACTCAGGTGATAGTGCTGTGATCCGTCCGAGCCAATCTGACCCCTCTCCAACGTAGATCACTGGTACTGATCAGGACCTGGTTTTCTCTCTCCCCACGTCCCCCCCCCCACTTCTCCCCCAAAAAGCGATATTGAGGTCAGTGATAGAAGTCTTGCTGCCACCTCAGAGGCAGCTATGAGTTAACTCAGTGGAGGGATCTTCAGCTGGGTTTACTATGTGAGATCAAACCTGGGAAATGTCTGCTAAATGTGACGAAGTTTCACTTATCAAATCAGCCATCAGTGGGATCATTCATTCGATCTCTGCTTCAGCATCTGCGTATGAAAGGATAGATTTGTAATTTTTTTAAAATGTGCTGAGCTGTGGGAGGTCATTGCCAGAACAGGGATGCAGCACAGCTTTTTATGGACATCTTCCAACCCCATCGTCAAGGTTTCCCCAGTGAAGAATATTGTAGGCTCGGTGCAATGCAAATCTCTCGTTACGTTTCACCTATGTGGTAGTGTGGCATTTTCCCCCTTTCTGCATTGACTATCTCTATAGCCTTTCTGAATGAGCTTCCTTATCTGGTATGATTATACGAGCATGATTTTCCCAACTGCCCAACTTCCCAATTTTCCCTGCGTTTGGGGTCGTGCTTTGGAGGGCACGTGATGAATGAGTACAAATAATATTAATAATAAAAATCCTTGCATTTGGCATAGCGCTTTTCACTTCTTCCAGACGTCTCAAAGCGCTTCACAGAATATACTGCAAAGTGAATTGACTGTATTACTGGTGGGCGAAACGCGGCAGCCAGTTACGCACAGAAGCGTCCCCACGAACAGTGGTGGATTGAAATGACCGATTTTATTATTGTTTTTTTTGGTGGGGTGGGGAGAGATTATTATTACGCGTTAATGTAGGATCCCATTCCACAATATGTAGATAGAGATGTATCACATTGTATGGATAAAGGAAATGACAAATTCTTCTATTTATGTAATTAACTAATGTAAAAGGATTTCCTTACCAACCATCCCACTCCCTCTACTTGTTAGGCACTGTGTGTACTGCAAGATGAAGGGGGAACTTTGCAAGTGGTTCTTTCTGGAGGGAACAAATGACTAATTTGCTGGGTGCCCTTTTGCTAATACAAGCTGCACTTAATATTAAGAATGATTCATACGTTCTATCAGCTATTTACCAGATTGCTACAGTGGAACGGAGATAAAATGTGTCCAGAAGCGACAAATCAAGTAACGTTATCCCCGGGATGCAATCTGTATCGAGGAATGAGCCACACGCATTGTATCTTTCCACTGGTTTCCATACGGTGTCTGGTTTCTTCCCGATAAGATGTGTTATCGGGTGAATTTCTATTCAGACCGAAACAGAAGTCGCCGGCAACACTCGGCAGCTCAGGCAGCATCTATGGAGAAAGGAAGAGTGAGTCAATGTTGACTTGTTCTCCTTTCTCCATAGCTGCTGCCTGACCCGCTGCGTGTTCCCAGCGACTTCTGTTTTTCTTTCGTATCTCACGTATCTACAGCATTTTGCGTTTTGTTTCTGTCCAGAGAATAATAATGATCCTTGCGTTTGGTATAGCGCTTTTCTAGACATCTCAAAGCGCTTCACAGAATATACTGTGAAGTGAATTCACTGTATATTTTTGGGTCTTTCTTGAATCACATTAATAATTATTATTACTAGTTCACCGACGAAGCTATAGTCACTACACTTTACAGTCTATCCTGTAGAGCTCTTTGAGGCATTCTCCAGACACGCAAGCCGCTATTTCAAATGAAAGGACTCATTACACATAACAATTATAGTTGAAGTGGATTTTGCCGCTTTCAGGATGTCTCAAAGCCCTTCACAGGTTTCAACATAAATGTGTCGTGAATGTTTGCAAGTATCTAATGTTGGGAGTGTAACCCCTCCTCCAATAACTGCTTATATTGCACTGTGAAACGTGAGCAGACGGGATTTGTGAAGCATATCGTGACAACAGAACTAATGCTCTCTTAACCTGTGTTTTTTTTAAAAAAAAACTCAGTAAAAATGATCAAGTATCACATTTTTGCAGCAACACTACAATGCAGATGTGATACATTTGTGTGTGATGTTATTTTTAAAAAAACTGTTTGTGGCTACAAAACTAAAAATAAGTGCTAAAAATGACTCATATAATGCAACTTTTTTTAAAAAGAAAAAAGCCTTATGTAGTCATTTTCCTCCGTATTTCTTAATGCCTTTCGCTCTTGGTGATGAAGCAATTCCAATGACAGTTACTGCTGTGGTAGATAGCATGCAAACTGCGATGTGCAAACCAGCTATTCTGTGTGCCATCTCTTTTGTGGTAAGTTGCTTTGTAAAAACTGCGCATTTCCTCTTTTCTCTTGACTTCGTTGGGGTTACAGAGCCACCGACACCAGCAACCCTCTCTCTGGTCTCTTGTTAAATTGGTCCTCCCTTATAGAACCTTACAGCAGGGGGAAAAGACCACTCGACAACAACAACAACAACATCAACAACTTGGATTTATATAGCGCCCTCCACGCCAGAGCGCTTTACAAAGCGGATCCTGGGGCCGAGCCAGGGGTAGGGATGGGGTGGGGGGCGGGGGGAGGAAAGGTGACCAAAGGCGCGGTCGAAAAGCAAAGTTTTCAGGCACGACCTGAAAATAGGAAAGGAGGGGCTGAGGCGAAGGGAGCGAGGGAGGGAGTTCCAGAGACTTCAGGGCGTAGTGGCTGAAGGCAAGGCCGCCGACGGTGGAACGGAGGGTTCGGGGGGACAAGGAGGAGGCCAAATTTAGTACAACAACAACAGAATGACATTTATAGAGCGCCTTTCACATCGGGAGGACGTCCCAAGGCGTGAGTGGATCTGGGCCAACAGTTAATTACATACTCTTCACTTCTCTTTTGGCCTCAGTAAGGGAGTCAAAGGAGTCAAATTGTACTACATTTCCGCAGCACATCCAAAGTGTCCCGAATGGTATTTTTGGCTGCTTTTGGAAGTGTGTGCTCACACATGGGAGGGCTATCTGGGTCTGTCGGTATTTGGCCTACATGTACATCAGTCTGTTCACAGTAGAATGAATACCTGCACAACCATGTCGTAGCACTTCGGAAATATGTGGTACGTATCAGGAGATATGCCTTGAAGTACTTTTACACGGGAGAAGAGGGAAAGCTGACTAAAAGTTCCATAGAATGACATGAGGTTATCAAAGTGGGGGAGGAAATTCAGCAACAAATTACAAATTGCCAACTGAAAACTCTTCCTCCTTGCGAGGGACAATAATAATAATCCTTGCATTTGATAGAGCGCTTTTTGGGGGACTCACTTATACTGGGCAATACATAGTCACTGCTTCCGATGTGAATTTTGTCCAAGTGTTCCTTGGCCTTAATAACCCTAACTTTTTTAACTACCATCTCCGTGTCAGTAGATTAATTACCATTACCGTGCGTGGTATGGTCATGTGTCACACACCTGGCTGACCCCCCCAAAAAATTACTGGTGTTTCCACCGTGTGCCTTTTCACTGATTTTTTTTTCTTGATCCAGTGTCTACAAGGTGTGGCAATTTATAATCCCTTGCACTTTCACCCTGTCAGCGAGATCCTGCACATTCATCCCGCCCCAAATATAATTTACAAATACTTCTCAATTGCAATTTAAGACGCATAACTATTTTCAGTCTTAGTCATTTATTTTATTTTGCCCCACGCAAATATACAGTCAATTCACTTTCTAGTGTATTCTATTTTTATCTAAGGTCCTTCAAAGAGTGGTTGCCTCCCAGCTCCGCTCTTTCCTTTCAACTCACTCACTCTTTGAACCCCTCCAATCAGGTTTCCGCCCAATTCACAGCACGGAAACTGCCCTGGTTAAGGTTACAAACGACATCCTAACCGCCTGCGACCAGGGCTCCCTCTGCCTCATCGTCCTCCTTGACCTGTCTGCTGCGTTCGACACAGTCGATCACACCATCCTCCTCCAATGTCTTTCCTCCCACCTCAACCTTCAAGGCACAGTCCTTGACTGGTTCCATTCTTTCCTGACCCACCATTTACACTTTGTTTCTTCCAACGGTTTCTCCTCAAACCCCCGCACAGTTTGTCATGGCGTCCCCCAGGGCTCTGTCCTCGGCCCCCTCCTTTACACCCTTTACACGCTCCCTCTGGGTGAAGTCATCCGCAAACATGGGGTAAATTTCCACATGTATGCGGACGACACCCATCTGTACCTTTCCGCCTCATCCCTCAAACCCCAGACCATCAATGTTCTGACAGTATGTCTGTCCGACATTGAGTCCTGGACTAGGGACAACTTCCTCCAATTGAACGTGAGCAAGACCGAGGCCCTCCTGATTGGCTCAAGCCAGCGCCTCCGCACATCGGGCGCTGCCAGCCTCAACATCCAAGGCTGTACTCTCCACCTCACAAAGCCAGTCAGGAACCTCGGCATCACGTTTGACCATAAACTCTCCTTCCTCCCCCACATCCGTGCCTTAACCGGCACCGCTTATTTCCACCTACGCAACATTGCCAGGCTCCGTAACTATCTCACCCCCCGCGCTGCCGAAACACTCGTGCACGCGTACATCACCTCACGGCTGGACTACGGAAACTCTCTCCTCGTCGGCCTCCCCAGCTCCTCCATTCACAGGCTGCAGGTCATCCAAAACTCTGCAGCCCGTGTACTATCCCGCAGCCGCCTCCGCGACCACATAACCCCCACCCTCGCCCGTCTCCACTGGCTCCCCATCCTCCAGAGGATCGAGTTCAAGATCCTCGTCCTCACCTTCAAGGCCTTACACGGCCTTGCCCCGCCCTATTTAACCGATCTACTCTCCCCCTATAAGCCCACCCGGACCCTCCTCTGTTCAGCAGGACTTGGCCTGCTCCAAGCCCCCCGCCCGAACCGCCCCACCATCGGAGGCCGGGCCTTCAGTGTCTCCGCTCCCACCCTATGGAATTCCATCCCCCAATCCTTCCGCCTTGTTTCTTCCCTTTCCTCTTTCAAGACCGGTTTGAAGACTTTCCTCTTCGACCGTGCCTTTTGTTCCCCTCCGAATTTTTCGACCTCCCCTACGTGTTTCACCCCTTCCCGAACACTCCCCTCCCAGCTCGGGTCACACGCCTCCTGTGCAGCGCCTTGGGACGTCCTCCCGACGTTAAAGGCGCTTTATAAGTTTAAGTTGTTGTTGTTCTATGAAGCACTTTCAGACGTCTAGAAGATGTGGAAAGCGCTATATCAAATGCAAGGATTATTAATTCTTGCAGAAGGATTTGCTCTTATGATAATCATCATCAAACTCATCAAAACTAATTGATTTCAATCATGAAAATCCTTGCATTAGACATAGTGCCTTTCAAGTTGGGACGCTGTCTCAAAACACTTCACAGGATTTACTGTAAAGTGCAGTGTGTATTTAGTAAGGAAAAGTTTGCGCTATGGATAAACATATGGTGCAATTCTAAATGCTTTAGTCCTAGATTCCCCTTAAACCCTATATTTAATTTTCTAGCTGCACTCAACTAGATGAATTGAATTTAATTGTAGTTAATTTACTGTAACAGCATCACTAATAAAGGGTTATGCTAAGTCGCAATCCTTCTGTTGAACTACTATCCTGGATGAGCTCTTTGGTAGCACAACAAAAAACTATTAGGATTAACGTTGCATTTAGAGCTTTAGAAGCATGAGTGGTTTCAGCTCGCTCTGTATTGTTTAACAAAGCCCGGCCCAGATTATAAAATCAAATGTATATTTTGTCTTCGGTGGCAGTGCAGTTTGAGTGTCTAATCACAGCATGGACTGAAGCAGCAATTGGAAGTATTCGAACTACTTTTTGGCAAACAAAATAACACATTGTGATTGTAACGAGGACAACCAAACAATAGTTCAGTTTACGATTGCCACAGTGTTCTGCGAGCTGTGTTTGTATCCCTCGGTTCCTTTTCAGAGCTCCAGCACCATAGTCATTTTGAGGCAAATTCATTTTTTGGTATAAGGCAAAGTATTCAATTTGTACTCTCAAATAGGGAAAATTAAAAATGCTTCAAATTTATCAATCAAGCTGAAGCCTAATTCCATTTCAAAGATGTTCAGTCCTTTCCAGGGTGTTGGGTTCATCCCAAATTGTCCATAATTGTCCAAAATGGACAAATTGTCCATCATTTTCCTCCCTCCTGATCTATCAGACTGAATTTGTTGTACTTAATCCTATTCCTGTTACGTACTTGTAATCCACTCACAATTTCATACTACTTCGCAAACTCTTTTCAGTAAGTAGTCATTCTCTTTTGAGCTGCATATTGAAACTTTTATTTGCTGTTTAAATATCTTCTCATATTCCAGCATTTCCCCCCCACCACTGATTTTAAGTCTCTCACTCGCTGTGTCTCTGCCCACTCGTTCTCTCCACTTTCTATCTTTAATCGAACGTTCAAGCTAAAAAAAAAACCTTCTCCTTCATGACCTTCAAGATAAAATATTTTGTGCCATCGATCTGACTAATAAATCCTTAAAATCCTTGGACTACTGTATTGGCTTTAATTTTTAACAAGATCTATGAGTCTTGTGTAATTTGCTGAAGTCGCTTTTGCTGGCACAATAATAAGCAGTGGGTGTGCAATGCTTGGGCTCTTTGTATAATTAACAGGTCAGCATTAGCTTCCTTCTCTCTAGCGGCTCTAAAAAATAATTTACAAGTTACCGGCAATGAATTTTCAGATGACATGGCTATCAATCCGATGAGATACTGAACTTAACTCTCGTCTGTCTGCTCAGGGGAGGTTAACAATCCAGCACTCTATCCTAAATACGTTTCTCCCGGTGTTCTGGACAATAATATAGATGGATAAACAGATTCGGCAGCGAGGAAAGTTTACCAAAAGTACAACCAATGAGGTACGGGTATGGAGAGAAGGCAGGAAAATGAATTTTAAGAATGTAGATACAGTAGGTCAAATGGCCTTTTTTTGCGCAGTAAGTTTCTACCATTAAATCCTTCAGGTAAAATCATCATTCATCTCAAGGCTGTTTGTGGTACTTTGGTACATTTGCCTAAAATTACATTCATTACAACTGACTACAGACGTTAAACCCTGTGTAACGTCGCCTTGATTAACGTTTTTTCATTATTACGTTGCTGAGACATTGGGAGCGTATAGGTATTCATTTAATGTTGCGACATTTGCTATTACGCCGTTCGCCAGCGGGTGGAAAGGGGGCATAACGGAGCTAGGGCCTGGGAGTGAGCCAGGCCGGCAGCGAGACAGAGAGAGAGAGAGAGAGAGAGCCAGGCCGGCAGCGAGTGAGACCACCTGCGAGTGAGTGAGTGAGTGAGTGAGTGAGCCGGGGCAGGCAGTCAGGGAGCAAATATATTGGATTTTTTCAAGGAAAATTGTGACGAAAAACGTCCAAAAGAACTTAACTCCAGTTTTTGCATTCATTCTTATCGGAAAAATGTATTCGCAGGACTAACTGTCTCAGTGAAGAGTTTTGAGGCATTATGCATGCTGCATCAAATGCAAGAACTATTATCATTATTATTACCAAACTATCTTAATGGACCACGAATAGAACAAGCCATCTTTCTGATCCATAAACTTCTCACAGTTTGAAGTGAATTATTTTACAAGTGTGTTGTGTCAATTGGATATGATTGGGGGGTGGGAGGGAGAATTGGGGGTACTTGCGACTCCTTTCAAGGTAGAGGCTGGGGAGAATGTTGTCCATAGCCCCCTGGGACACACTTATCAATGCAGACATAATATCATTTCTGCTCAGTAGGCGTGAACCTTCAATATTCTCCAGGCAAGATAATTGTAGCATGTATCTTTGATACTTAGGGGAAGCTATTTTGAGACATCTTCTGCCATGCCAACGAAATAAAACTCGTTACAGAACCTGACCGCTTCCCTTCCCCACCGAGTATCCCGATACCCTGCCACACAGTCAGGCGCTATTGCCAAGCGAATACACACTTTCCCGAAACAGGTGGAAAGATTACAGCCAGCCCCCCACACTCCCCCATCCTCCTCCTCCCCCCACACACCACCACCACCACCTCCCCCCCCCCCCCCCCCCCCCCCCCCACCCCCCATCTGGTCTTCAAATCTAATTCAGGGAACTTGGAGGGGAATCCGAGAGATGGGTTGCACTTGGATGTAGATTTAAAGAACCTCCAACATTGGTGTGTGGTCCTGGATTATAATTCAAGGTGAATCATCGACAACAACAACAACTGGGGTAGCAGCTCGGAGTGCTTAACAACAACCATCACTCAGATTTATATAGCGCCCTTCACGCTGGGCGGCATCCCAGAACTTAACTGTGATGGAGCTTGATGCCTAGCTGAGGGGAGGTTGGCAGCAAAAGTGTTTCGAGCACCTTTAACGTAGCCTAAGATGACACTCGCAGACTTGCAGACTGTAATGGGGGAGTCTGTGTTGACTGAAGTGATCTCAGCGAGGATAATGGTGGAGAACTCCCACTGGTCTCTCGCTCTCTGCTCCCTCATTTTATAAAATCATCGCCAAGAATAGTCTGTCCGTCTGTGGAGACGATGCTGTGAGACAGAAGGCTACTGGAATTTGAGCTACTTGCAACAAGCCACAAGCTAATAATAATAATAATAATCCTTGCATTTGATATAGCGCTTTTCACATCTTATCAACATCCCAAAGTGCTTCACAGAATATACTGTAAAGAGAACTGACTGTACATATTTGTGGGCGAATCGCGGCAGCCAATTGCGCACAGCAGTGTCCCCACAAACAGTCGTGGATTGAAATGACCAATTTTATTATTGTGTTTTTTTTGAGAGGGATTATTATTAGGCGTGTGGAATAAGAAACTTGCCCGAGGTTTCGACCTGACCTCCCTGGATTTGAACATACGTCTCTCCAGCTTGGTCTCCCCAGCTTGCAAAACAAATGCTCTAACCACTTAGCCACAGGAGCTCCACATTTCTTTAAGCGAAGAATGAGAAACTGGTCAATGATTTTTTTTCCCCCGTCCTGGGTTAATGGCTGTCATCCAGGCTGAGATCAACTAACCTAACATTGGCCCAACCCAACTTGGACTGAGTGATTTCTTATCCTTGGTGCTTTATCCATTGTTCCAATGTAACTGATTCTACTCTTGCAATCACTGGTTGCTGAAGATTGGAATCGATTCATGGTTATCCCCGTTTAACTTCCACAGAGAAATATTATTGGTTTTTAGATATCTCAATCGAAGCTTATTTTTGAAATATTAAAAATTGCTTTCTGCTCTGAGTTAGGAAAAACATACTATTATGTCCCGGTTCATATTATTGTGGAATTTTATAGTTAATAATGCAAGAAAGTAGGCCTTGCATATGGTAGATATGTAGAAATGTTGCTGATTAACACAGATGTACTTTTAATAATAATAACAGTAATGTTTGCATTTGATATAGCGCTTTTCACGTCTTTGAGACGTCTCAAACTTGTTAACCTTGTTTGGAATTTTATGTACCTGATTTAATATATGATTTTTGGCAGTAAATTTTCTTCATGCCAGCGTTCAGTCATTTTATTTGCATTTCTTGTGTCCTGTGGTCGAATGGGAGTCCGGGCACGTAAAGAAATCTTCTGATTTTGCTATCGATTGCTTGTCCTCTATACATATTTTTTTATCAACTCATCTGTCACACAGGACCGGTGGCATTTCCTCCCCCCTGTGTTTTTGCCATATGCTTACCTGTTCAAAATGGATGTGTTTTTTACTACGGCTGCTGAACATTTTAGTTGACGTTTTAGTCGAAACCACATTAGCTCAAGTGTTGCTTATCCCAGGTTGTTGCATTTTGGGAGCAATGTACTGAGTGAAATTTTTATTTACAATAAATGTGTTAGAAAGCTATTGTGTCAATGTCCAACTCCGGCAACTTTCGCAGAATCTTTTTCTTCTTTTTCTCTCACGTTGTCCTTCCATATCTCTTGTCACATGTCTACTCTCGTTGGCATGTCTGTCTCACTCTCATTCTTGACACATCTTTCGTTCTCACACACCTCTCTGACTTGCACACGGTTCTCTCACATCTCTCTCACACCTCGATTTCTCTCCCCCTCTCTCTCTCTTTCTCATTCTCTCCCCTTTCCTCTCACTTGCTTCTTTCATGCCCCTTTGCCCAGAACCATGAGCGTGACGACAGAACAAATCACATTTTGCGAGTAACTTTCAGTCAATCATTCCTGACAACTAAAGTTTACTGTTTAAACATAACTCCTTCCATGTTTTGCTTGGTATCTAGCATACCTTTTTACATCGTAGTGGTTCTTAACGATAATGAAATATTCACCCTGTATCCTTTTTGTTTCGACCATCTGACAGGAATAGCCGCGGTTTCCATGACATTATTGTAATTGTTCGGTAATTCACTGTTCGTTCTCTGAATTGAAAATAACAAACCTGATTCAGCAGCGTACTTACCAATGTGTTATTAACTAGGGTTTTATTCTTTGTGTATTTTCCCAAGAAACCTTGTGTGAGGTGACAGGGTCCACGACTCCTAGATTTCTCTGAGTCATTCCAACCCACCTTCTCAGTTGCCTTGTATTATTACCAAGGCTAGTTTGCCTTCCCTAAGGATAAGATGTTCAAGACTGAACACAGTGCCCCAGATGTGGTCTGATGAGGGTTCCATATATGATCTTAGCAGTATATCTTGCTTTGCTGTGTGGTATTTCATGCTTTGAGGATCTCAGTACCTGCCAAGAACAGCTTTTAAGTACTAAATTTAGGATATTGGTGAACAGATGGTGAAAATCAAGAGTACTGGCATCGAAACCAAAGTCAGCAGGCATTACAAGGCTTGAAGCTGGTTGAAAGCACTCTTTCAGCTACTTCCATTATTAATAACAATCCTTGCATTTGATTATAGCGCCTTAGCACCTCGTTGAGGCGTCTCAAAGGACATCACAGGATATACTGTAAAGTGGCTTGACTGAGTATTCTGTCAGCAAAACATGGCTGTAAACTGTGAGTCACTTTGAGATGGTCTCTGAAATAACGAGGAATTGATGACTATGGAAAATGTGCTGGGCATACATACAAGTTGTAGGATTTAATTGAGACTTAATTGCGTTGCTGCATTTTTGGATACGTTTGTTGTCATGTGATTACATGAAAACTCTGATCATTCGCCCACTCTCGTTGGCAAACTTGGGTTTGTTCCCACTATTTATTTGTTGTACTTTCATTACAGGACTTGTGGAGCCCGGTAGCCTAGTGGTTAGAGCCCTTGCCTCACCATCGAGCAGGGGCCCTGGGTTTGGTCCCGGCAGGGTGAAACATTGGGCAAATTTCATTACTCCACACGCCTCTGTTTACCCAGCAGTAAGTAGGGACCCAGTTGTTGGTCGATTGGTGGATCACTTTTCCGGGCGTAATAAACCCTTCAAAGAAGAATGAATAATTTGGTCACTCAATCCCCGGCTGTTGATGGGGCACTCCTGTGAGCAATTGACTCCAGTGTTTCACCCACAAAATATACTGTCAGTTCACTTTACAGTATATTCTACATTGAGACATCTCAAACACGTGATATCAAATGCAAGGATTATGCTTAACACATTTTCCTTGATTGTGTAACCCTTTAAATTGTGGAGCGTAGAAAATGTTAATGGGTGTAAATGAGATTGGGTGTCCATCTCATTGGTTTGGCTGTTTGCTTTTATTTACGCGGCAACGCTTTTGAAAAGACCTTGACTTGAAGTGGAGATCCCTGGAGCGTTTTTTTTGCGGTGTAACTAAACCTCTGAATGGAGAGCTTTGCGTCCACTGAAAACGCTTGCCGAGTCATGGCTAAAAGCTGGAGTTTCCTTCGGTTATGGCTTCACGACAGGCCCAAAGCAGAACCAACACAGCATATTACTCACAGGATAGTGAGCATGCACTGAAGAACTCGGTTGCCATGCCAACGAAAGTTGATTTATATGGCGCGTCAATAGTAAGGTGACATGGTGGGGGGTGTGGGGGTGGGGGGGGAAGGTGAATACTAAGAATAGTAAAAAGTAGCAGAGTGGAGTCTTCAGGAGATGGTTACTATAGCAACACGTCAAAGGATAATGCAGTTTACGTGGAAGTTACCTTGGTAAAACACACTGTTTATGTGCAGTTTGCTCTATGGGTTCCACGAGAAATGAATCATCGTCAGTCATTGACTGCCCGTAAGGCGGTTTGAAAGCGTGTTGCATGAGGCTGAATTAATAAGGGGTGGAAAAATTCGAGGGAAAACAGAAACTGTGTTACTGTACTTTGTGACGAGTATATAAACCCAATAAACCCTATTTATACTTGAGGAAAGCGTACAGATGATGAGTGCTGCTCTATGAAGGAGAGCAACTGTGTATACGTTATTTCCAGAGGGAAGATCTTGGACAGTTTCCCCAGAGATTAAGCTCATTGGGTTTAGTTCAATTAGTTGAGCTCGCCCAGTGTGGTAACAGTTGCTGAGTGGAAAGGGAGTTGGGCCAGACTTGGGGGGTGGGGGGGGTGGGGGGGGGGAGGTAGAAGTCGGTCAATAGGTAAATGATCTGAGGAGTGGTTAGTTTGAGACCTGGGTGGGACAAACTGTGTAATCAGATGATCTGAAATTGGCACGTGTCTTTTGAAAGTAAGTTTTTCAGATTGTGACGGCTGCTGTTAATGCCATGAATTGACTCTGGGCGCTAATTACAGTACTGTGTCCTGAAGCCTGAATGAAGAAATGCGCTAATGGTGTGATTCTGAGCCATGTAGACCAGAGAGACCTTCGGTTTGGCTGCTGGCTTGTGCTGAGCTGCTTGACATTGACAAGTTGGCAGATAATGTGTGAGAATTGGGCTTGGGGCTTTAGACAACGGAGGGTAGGATTTTGCCATTACTCCTGCTGCAGGTTTGGTATCTGCAGTGATACTTAAAGCGTTTAGCTGCTTTCAGCAGGTGAGTGAGTGTTTGTTTCCCTCTCTTTTTAAACCCCAAAGAATGAACCCATTGATGAGTGGCATCATACCATGAATGGGTTTGCTTGTAGTCTTTTACAGGGATAGCCTTTTAGGCTATTGTTAAACGCAGATTTTATTGTTTCTCCTCGAGCAACCAAAAGGAAAATATAATTTACCTGTTAATAAATCTTGAGAACGGGGATAAACAGTATCTCTTTTGGTAAATGGGTTTGCCTAGAATAGTGTCATTCCCCCGTTTGTTTTGTTAAGGGCCATCAGGCCATAATCTTGTTCAATACTGGAATGTTTCAGTCCCCGTGCTCCCATCTCTTCCCTCTTCCGAATTCCTCACAATCGCAAATTTTGTGGAATGGGCCAGAAGTTTTCAATTTCTTTGCCTGTTTTTGTTCAACACCGATAAGGCCATAAAGAATGCAAATAGGGAGTCATGGGGCTTAATGTGCAGAAGACATGAAATACCAAAAAAAAACAAGGAAGTCATTTTGGATGTACAGTATCTGAAACTTGATTTAAACCACATTTGTGGTACTGTGTACATTTCTGGCACCACAATGCAAAAAGGCTACTATGGCAATGAAAAGAGTGCAGCACAGACTTACGAGGATGTTATCAGTGTTGAAATGATACAACTACAGTATCAGGAAAGATCAGTGGGTTAGGGCATAATTGGCTTATGAGGAAACCAGATAGAGGAGTTTTAAAGTTATGAATGAGTTTGATAAGATAAACATGAATAGACTGTTTCCTCTTGTTGGTGGATCTAAAGAGAATTTAGGAAGAACATTCGTTGCACAGGGAATGTGAGAACAAGGAATGAGAAAAGTACCAACGTAAAGGTGAGCGCAAGCATCATACTCAGCCAGACTCTCAAATGAGGGAAAAAAGGAGGAAACAAGAATAAATTCAATGATATTTATAGAGCGCCTTTCACGTCGGGAGGACGTCCGAAGGCGCTGAAAACTCAGGGGTCGGGAGCCGAGCATGGGGGGAGGGGCAAAGTAATGGGGAGGACAGAGAGAGAGAGAGGTGGGAGGGTGGCTGAAGGAAAGGCAATGAAAATAAAATGAATTTTCCATGATGACTCAGCAAGTTTATTCAATGAGCAGCTGAGTCTAATCAATCTGGTAAGATCCCCTACTTTGGTCCATGATCTCCTCTTGATAAGGAGATACTTATCTCCTCTTGATAAGGAAATACTCATTTCACTCTGGGCACTGTAGCTGGGCTCAGCTTCCCCTTGTTAGGGAGGAGAACTTCAGCCAGGGATTTTACATCTTGTTTGTCTGGCTGGAAAGTACATGTGTGGACACCTTGTGAGGGTGGATTGAGCTCAGCAATGATACATCTGCAGTTGAATATCGGCGAAGATTCACATTCAAAGCTCATATAGCTCAGTGGTTAGAGCACTCGCCTTACAAGCGTGAAACCTGTGTTCGAATCCAGGCAGGTCAGGGCGAAACCTTGGGCAAGTTTCCTTACTCCACACGCCTAATAATAATCCATCCCCAAAAAAACACAATAAGAAAGTTGGTCATTTCAATCCACGACTGTTTGTGGGACGCTGCTGTGCGCAATTGGCTGCCGCATTTCGCCTACAAAAATAGAGTCAATTCACTTTACAGTATATTCTGTGAAGCGCTTTGAGACGTCGGTAAGATGAGAAAAGCGCTATATCAAATGCAAGGATTATTATTATTGTCCAACTTTATGTTTGGACAGTGCCGGCATTAACGGAACTGCACACCAGCTGAAGGAAAACAGCTAAGGTGATGAGAGGAGGGGAGACAATTAGTAAGTGAGATAGCAAAGTACTGTATGTTTGTTTGTCAATATTAAACAGGTTGAAAAAATACCCTGATTGAAGTGAGCTCTGAAGATGTGTTGTGTTTCAGTAAGTGCATGCAATCTTTAAATTGCAATTGAAGTCAAAAGACTGTTCCTTTACAAGAAGACAGGCAATGGGGAGGTTTGCATCCTGCCGAACGCTGTCCTACCAAGCATATTGTGAACACTGACTGAACAACTCGGTCATGCGAAACAGAACCTGCGGAAATACGTTCTCGTGAAGCTTAATTTAGAATTACATCTGCATAACTTAAATTAGTTTAGTGTTTAGTTTAACTAACAACAGGAATATAATAATAATAATAATCCTTGCATATGATACAGCACTTTTCACCTCTTCCAGATGTCTCAAAGCGCTTCACAGAATATACTGTAAAGTGAATTGACCGCATATTTTGTGGGCGAAACACCGCAGTCAATTACGTACAGCAGCGTCCCAACAAACAGTCATGCATTGAAATGACCAATTTATTATTGTTTTTCTTGAGGGAATATTATTAGGTGTGTGGAGTAAGGAAACTTGCCAAAGGTTTTGCCCTGGCTGGAATTGAACCCAGGTCTCTCACTTGTAAGTCGAGCCCTTGAACCACTGATCTGCAGTACTCCGCAGTTTAATATCAGTCTATTCTGTGAAGCCCTTTGAGATGTCTAGAAGGTGTGAAATGCGCTATGTCAAATGCAAGGATTATTATTAATTTGTACATTATATAAAAAACCTCATATTTTCTAGATATCCATATCTTGTTTTAGCCAGCAGTTACGCTGACCTTGACTGACGGGTTCAATTTGTAGTTATAGGGTTATGTGCAGTAAAAATGTTCAGTAAAAATGTCTATTAGGAGTTAAGGTTTTGTCTTGCAGGTAATCTCTGGTGTCCAATTTAAACATTCCTCAGGCAGTGACTCAATGCATTGTCATTCCTCTGCAGTCCACTTGCGTAGAGAGAAAGTGTGTGTGTGTGTGTGTGTGTGTTGATCGCAACTGCTCTGCTGCTGTGTAAATAGCTCTGTGTGTCCCGTTTGTCAGAAGGTTGGATTATTGCAGTTTTATTTCTAACCCTGGCTGATTAGCACAGCACTCCTGTGCCTTTCCCGTTTCCTGGACTCTTTGACGTGCCAGTTTAATGTATGCAACTCGGCCCGTGCTCTGGTAATACAATTGTCTGTCCAGCGTGCGTTGTGAGAGGAATCTTTGATTGAATGTTAAAATGGTAGGCGACTGTGTGTGGGAACGGGTGAACAATGATCAGCATTAAATTCCCGTGGCATTCAGATTGAGGATGGACAGGAAGAAGAGGGGGGAAGGAAATGGTCACGGCTTGTTAAGCCTGCGCCACACTTAGTGTTCAGTAAGGATCACGTTGCAATTCGAGTGTGGAATAACCAGGCTTTTCCAGGCAGATTTCTGACTCTCGCTGGGAGCTGTGGCAGTCCGAGGAGAATCGGTTCATTGTGAGAATGCGTCACATATAATGGCTAGCTGCAAAAGAATCTCTGGCAAAAGAGTCACCTCACTGAATTTGGTGACGGGATTCTTTCAGTACCTTCAGGGTGAGTTGTCAAATATGAGCTTGACTTGTTGCTATTTGCAAATTGATGGGTTGCTTGGGCTTTGATATGCTGTTGCCGGGAATGTGTGGAGGCTGCGACGGAATGTATGAAAGAGGCACAGATCCCTGTCATTCCTTGTGAATTATCAGTCGAGCTGATTACAGTGGAGTATTAGCCTGTTCAAGATAATTGCGTTTCATATATTTCTGGTTTTGAAGATCACAAAGATGGTCAAAATATGCTAAGTGGTGAAGGATGTTTTTTCTTCGGTGAAAGGCTCGCTGATCCTCCACAGAGCAGAGCTCACGCAGGGCACGGTTTGATTACCTCGGTCGCCATAGCTTGTACGAGCAGCGAGACACTGTGCTTTCAATGGCAAGCTGTGTGGATTTTGCTTTTTAAACTTAGCTGTACCTCAGCATACACTCTGAGCTCCCCAAGCCTGGGTTCTCACCAACCCAACCTATTACTCTCCAGAAATTAGGTAAGCGGGAGTGTGTTTCTCAGAGGAGAGTGTGCGTCGTGCAACAACAACAACAACAAAATTACATTTGTATCGTGCCTTTCACGTCGGGAGGACGTTCCATGGCACATTCCATTCTTGACACGAGAATTTCCCTGTGTAGGTGGCGTACATGGAATTCCATCTGTTTGGAATACTTTAAACCATAGTGATGAACTTCTGCCCGTGTTAAGACAACTGGCCGACACTAAAAACCTGTGGTTATGGAAACAACTAGTAACTAAAATGAGTCGTGAAGGCTGATATTGGGACTGTGATACACGTTGGACCACGCTCGCTTAGTTCGAGTCCTACCTCACAAAGCGCCAGCATTAGCACAATCTAACCGATTGGCATCTTCCCAACGTCAACAGATTCATAGTGATCCACACAACAGCAGCTTGCAAATAACATAGGCCACTATCCAGCTCAGTATCACACTACACCCAAGCTCAACTTGATACGTCAGCTGGCCAACAATAAGGCCAGATTGGCCTTATTCTCAATGTATTAGATGGAGATCAGCGTTGCTTCTCTGGTACTGAGTTTCTACCCACTCTGCATTCACTCAGTTGCTTTCAGTGTTTGTGAATGAGTTATCGAATGACTTCAGATTTTCCTTGTTAGGTTTCTCGTTTGTATTCAGTGGGCGAGATTTTATTTTGAATCCCGCTAGCCAGACTGAGAGGTTAGCCATCTGTTTGCGTCTGTAAAGTGTTTCTCCATCAGTTACAGTGCAGCGATTCTTATTAACCCTCCTGTACCACTAATTCACCATCGAGGCTTGGCTCAACCCAACTTGCGATGAATACTTCTGGGATTCTGTAAGCAGCATTTGCCTGCCCCCACCTCCCAGGGAGAGAGTGCTGATTCCATTCCAGCAATCTATCTCTGGGATTTCCATGCATGGGGGGTGGGATGCATTGAACTCTCAGTTGGGTTAGATGCAGCCTCCACAACGTTTGTGCGGTGCGTTCAGTTTGCACCTTCTGTGGCAGGAAGTGAGATGCAAATGTGGACGGCAGCCAGTCACCACTATTTGTGTGCAGCCTCTGCCTTTGGCTTGCAGTTTGTGTGGCAGTTCTGTGATGCCATCTTTAGATGCATGAGTTCGATTACACGGAATAGTGTCACTTTCCTGTTGAGGTTACCATGTGTGCTGACATCAGCCACGACAAGCTTGATGTTGATGGTGGTGTAGTTAGTAAGGGGGTTCGGAGGCGGTGGGGCCAAAAGCCCATTGAAAGACACATGGGCAAGTAGGAAAGTTTCGCTGCAGGCAGCCCATCGGTGGAAGCAGCTAAAACTATTAATGTCAACATTTCTAGAGTGTATTTGTGTTGGTTTCCATCCTTAGGGTTAGGGTTTCTGTTCCTTTTTCATTTCCATCTGAGGGAGGCTGGCAACTTATGCCGCATTAGTGGTAGGTTTTGTTGCAGAAACTTTAAAAAAAAATTGGGTTGGTGCCCAAAGGTATTTTACATCAAATGTTCATATCTAGCAGGAAGAAAGAACCCATCTTGTTTGCCCAAAGTGGATTCAAACATAGGCCCCCCAGAAGTTAACTGGATTTAGGGTGTGTTAATCTACTTAATAATAATTTCAAATAATTCTACTTACATTTGACCTGGCCGTTTTGAGAGCCTTTTAAGTCTGAAAAGTGCTTCACAGGATTTACTACGATGTCTCGTGACTGTATGATTTACAGGCAAATGCATTAGCCGATTTGCAGGTGGCAGTGTCTCACAAACAACCATGAAGTGACTGAGCAATTTTATCTGGGGCTTTGTTGGTCAGGACACAGGGAAAGACTCCGCTTTTGAGATAGCACTATCCATCTGAATATCTGCCTCAACAGGCAAAGTTTAGATAGATATTCAGACCTCGGTTTTGTATCTTGCTGGAGGGCAACCCTCCAACAACTCAGCATTCACCGAGGACTCTATTGTCATGTCAGCCTAAGCCTTGGTAGTTCAAAGTCTTGACGTGGTGCTTGAGGCCACAACCTTCTGACTCAGAGGCAATGATGCTGCCAGCAAAGATACCCTGGTGTGTGTTTCTTTTGTCAAGTGTCAGTGGGAATCTTTTAAAAGTCGTTTGTAATGTAAATGGTTGTTGATATGAGAGGAATATGTTACTAAGGGAGTGGAAGAAGACCGTGCCTCTTCTACTGAGCAGTTTGCTTTCCTCTTGCAAGTGTTTCCTTTTGCTGTGAGCATCTACCCTGAGTGAAGTTGCAACATTTTCCTTTAACATTCACCTCATGTTTTTTTGTGCTTTGTGCAAAGCTGAGCTATTTGCACCGTTTGGAAATCTCGCTATGAGAAGCAGTGCGGAGCTCTGGGTGGAATCACATAACCATAGAATTATACAACGCAGAAGGAGGACAGGAGGAGGCCATTTGGCCCATCGTGTCTGTGCTGGCTTTTTGAAAGGAACTGTCCAAATCAACCCCACACCTTGCTCCTTCCCCATAGTCCTGCAAACCTGTCCCCTGCCCCTCCCCCCCCCTCCCCCCTCCCAAATTATTATCTACTCTCTTAAACGTTATACCGAATCAGCTTCCACCAACCTTTACAGGTAGATTCCCTCTCTATGTCACCCTGTGAGCTCTGAGATGCCGTCCGGCGTGGAGGGCGCTATATAAATCCAAGTTGCTGTTGTTGTTGTTGACTACATATGAAGAATTGTATTTGTTGGTGATGTGCCTGGAGCGAGAGCTCGGGTAGATTTTCATTCCATTCTGATTGTTTGATTAATTTGGAGACTCTGTGGTTGAGGGAATGAGTGTTTGAATCATTGTTTTTTAAAATTCTAATAGATTCCACGAGGAAGCATGAATAGTTGCTGAATTGTGAAGTCTTGTGTACAGAATCACACCTCGGTTATTGACAACAAAAAAGCCTGTTAGATTTCAACGAGAGAAAAATTTGCGCTCATTATCTTGTGTCTGATTCACAGTGCCTTACATCTACACGTTGAAGCGCTTCACACAATGAGTTATTTTGAAGTGCGGTGACTGACGCAGCCGTGTCGCAGCATAGAGCAACAAGATGAATGATCAGTTAATATTTTTGGTGCAATTGGATACGTGAGCGTAATATTGGTCAGAACAGTAAGGGAACGGCCTCGCTTTACTGCCTGATAGTACTGTTGATGTAGTATCGAGGTGAGCCACCAGACAATTTAACATAAATCCTCACCGCAGCGCTAGGCTGGAGTATGAAATCCAAGGGCAAGTATACGTCTCTTGCGATTATGTGAGAAGAATACATCATCTGCGATCTGCAGGTAACCTGATCCTCACATTTATTCTATCTTGTTTTCCAGATGAGCAAGAGGCTGTGCAGAAGAGAACTTTCACCAAGTGGATCAATTCTCATTTGGCCAAGGTAAGAAGAGACTTTTTATTCCCTTTATTCCATTCTGGGCATAGTTTTACTTGACGACAATACAATTTGCTTTTATGTAGCACCTTCACTTAAGGGGGATGTCTCAAAAGTGCCGGTTTCTTCGAGTTGGCTTCATTTCATTCATTTTAATCCATTTGCCTTTAATGCTACACTGAGGAAAGGTGCCCTCATTAAACGAGCAGCCTGACAGACACCACATTTTTGCCAATTGACTTTTGAAGGAAAATGCCTGTACGAATGAACCTGTTGAAACTTTACGGGTTGATTTGAAGAGTGAGAAACGCTGGGGTCATTCATCACTGCGGTGCGATGGCAGTGTCATGTGTGTCGACAAATCGATCACATAACGGTTGGTTCAACTCCTCATGGACAACTGGAATCCTTCAAAGAGTTTTAACAAGCATACTGTAAATCCGTCTTGTTTAAGCCTCCTTCCTCTTCATACGTTTTGTCTCGTCTTCTCCTCAAAGCACTGACCTGTGCTGGAATATCGTGCCGCAGAGTCTTTCTGCCCTTTCAAACACAACTTGCTATGGTTCACGTCTGAGGCCAGACAGTGAGTGTCGCTCGCTTATTACACGTGAAGGAGAGAGAAGAGAATGATGCCAACACGCACATACACTTTCCAATAGAGGACATTAGACAACAATTTCCCTCTCCCTTCCCATGATCCATTCTCCCAATTTAAAAGCATAACGTTCCCATCAACGACTGAACAAAATATAGACTCTAAAAGCACACTGACCCAAATTCTTTGGTCCCTTTTCTAATTGATGCTTATCCTGATTCAGCATTGTTTTGCGAGAAGCATGGTTGAGGAAATAAGAGAGTTGGAACGTTACCCAAATCTTTAATGTTGGAATCACAAATATGAAGGATAAAGGGATCATTGTGTGGGTGTGTGTGTTGTGTGTGTGTGTGCGCGCAGATTGCCACAGTAATGTATAAAGCTTCAAGCTGCTGTTTTGGTAATGGCAAGTTAGCTTTAAATTGATTCGAACTGATCAAATGCGGCAGCGTACGAACTAGTTTGCAGGCGGATCAGAAGTTGGGAGCTTGACCCCTGTTAAGCGATGGAAAGTGGTGGAAACGCAACGCAGATTGCCCAAATGCGTCAACTAAAGCTGTGTGAAAAGCGTTGCTAGGACAACGGCTGCTGGCATGAGATCACTAGAAAACCCAGAGACCGCGCGGAGAATTAGGAGAGATCTGTGAACAGGAGATTGCTTGTTGCACGAGGTCGAAACGTTGCTGTTCTACTTCTTGGATTTGGCTTTAAATCTGGGCCGGGCTGACTGATGGGTGCTGCCCCCATTGAATAAATAATGAGTTGGTCATTTCAATCCACATGCACTTCGCTTT
Organism: Hydrolagus colliei; assembly: GCA_035084275.1. Lineage (NCBI taxonomy): Eukaryota > Metazoa > Chordata > Chondrichthyes > Chimaeriformes > Chimaeridae > Hydrolagus > Hydrolagus colliei. Next base: position 100,745,463 of record CM068744.1, on the reverse strand, counting down.
ACAGCACATTCTGTGAAGTGCTTTGAGACGCAGATGTGGAAAGCGCTAAATCACGTGCAAGGATTAGTATTACTATTATTGCTACCCCACACGAGGTCGGTTAACTCTGCATGTAACAGAAATCAAATCTGCCACTGTTCTGACCGTTTTGCTGAGCGCCACAATTATTTTTTCTCTTGGTTCAACTCATTTTTAAGTTTGCGGACGGTGCCAAATGAGGGGGGGAGTAGCAAGGTGAGGAAGAAGGCAGGAACAAATCTTTTTTTTTCCTGGCTCCACAAATGTTGCTGGTATTCCCTATTGGAAAACCTGCCATGCTTCCAGTGAACCTCCTTCCCCACCCTGCCCTACAGTGTGTGCCACTCATTCTTCTGCTTTGATTTGTGAATTTGTTTCGATTCTGGCTAACCGGTCTTCTTTCCTCTCCAAGTCTAAATTTATTCCCCAATGAATTGGCTGCGCATCTCATTGTTTGAAGGACTTTGCAGGCAGTACATCAGCTGATGTGTTTTGCCTGTAGAACAACATTCACTTAATTTCTCAATATGAGCAGTTTTGAAAAGTGCAAGTTATTTATCCAACACAGAATGATCTACAGCTGGGAAGTAGATAGGCGGTCACAATGGTTGCACTATATAAGAAATGCCAGTGACAGCTGGTTAGCAACTTCAAAGTTCAGTTAGGATATAAAATTGAATCATTCACTTTGTGGCTGTTTGTGGATCGTTGCTGTGTGCCGATTGGTGGCTCAGTTTATTTCTAAATAAAAGTCACTGGACGTCATCTTTGAAAAGTCCTGTGATGTGATGTGGAGTTACATCAAATGCCAGGATTATTATGCATTCTTTCAATATTGATACAGTAGGTGGGTAGTTAAGGAAGAAGTTTAAAAATAAGGAACTCCGACAAGAGATGAAACTAGAGGCAAATAGGAAGCGGGAATAGTTGCTGGATGGGGAGTTGCCTGACATAGGGGAAGTTGGAAGAAACCAGGGTTTAGTTGAATCAGAGGACGTCCCAAGGCGCTGTACAGTCAGGTAGGGACAAGAGCGGCGAGGTGGCGGGGGGGTGGGGTTTGGAGCAGGATGAAGGAGAGTTGGAGAATCGACTGTATATTCGTGGGCGAAACAAAATGTTCGTAGTGGTAGAGATACAGAGAATATATGGAGGGGTTCTTAAGTCTTTCAAAAGAGTCTTTCACTAAGATACTTAGTGAGCTAGAGAAAGGTAATATGGAACAATATCTCAAACATTCAAAGGTGGCAGGACACACAGATAAGGGTGTTCGCAGATATTTCTTTACTCAAATTCGCAACTTTAATGGATTCCCCGGAAGGGTGATCGAGGCAAGGATATTGGATTCAATTTAGAAACTGTTTCATGCTGTAATTGGAAGACGCATTTACAAAAGATGCAGACATGAGTGAACACAATTATAAGGTAATGATCAAACTCAAAGTCTCCGAACACTCATTTAACTGATGGCAGGTCAGACTTGCTTGAAATAACAAGCTGCAATGTACTTTATTTTTGTATCTGCTGTTTTCCCTGCCTCCGTGTGAAGATAACATGACCAGAGTCTTAATGGGGGAACTCTGGATCCTCTCGCTATGCAGAAGAACTAAAACACCTGTACCACTGTGATTGTGTTGATACATTAAAAAAAAGGTTAGAACCAGCAACAAAATTACATTGTATAGCGGCTTTCACCTTGGGAAGATGTCCCAAAGCGGTAGACAGACTGTATTCCATACTCAAGCTGCGGTAGGGATTTGGGAGGGAGGAGGGCAGGGTAGGGAAGGAGGTTCATTGAAACCACGGTCAAAGAGGAGAGCCTTGAAGTGGGACTTGAATGAGGCAAGGGACGGGGTGACATGGAGGGACTGCGAGATGGAGTTTCAGAGAATGGGGGCAGAATGGCTGAAGGCTCGCCCTGCTGTCTCCCTATCAGCCTGCCTGCACCGTCCGTTCCCACTCTCCTTCCCCTTTCCCTCTACCCTGACCCTCCCTCCCCCCCCCCCCCCCCCACCTCTTGGGTCCCGACCTACTGTTCAGCACTTTGGGACGTCCTCCCGACGTGAAAGGTGCTATATAACTGCAATTTTGTTGTTGTTCTTGTTGTTGTATTGGCGAGGCGGGCGAGGTGGGGGATGTGAAGCAGAAGGGAGCCTGCTGAGGGGAGTGAGCAGGCAGGCTGGTAGGGGGTTAGAAGATCATTGAGGTAGCGAGGAGCAAGGCCACGGAGGGCTTTGAAGGTGAGGGAGAGCCTGGACGGTTTGTTCATCGTATGTACAGTGAGCTCACCTGACATCATCGCAGTCCTTGCCAGACTCCACTCACTTCTGCAACTTGCTCCTGCCACCTTGTTTGCTCAGCTGGCTTACGCCTTCTGCATGTCCTTTACCCCCACCCCCCCACCAAACCAATCGTGCTTCCAGCCCCAATGCCCCGATTCTCTGGATCGCCCTGACTCAATCCGTCTTCCTCGTCCTCCCTTTGCCCATCTTCAGACCTCAACGGAAGAGTTTCCTACTCAACTGTGCCTATGATCACCTCCCCTTTCTCCCCAGCTTATTATTTTATTGTGAAGCATTCTGAGAAATCAACCCAGGGTGAAGGGGCTATGTGTAAATGCAAGTTGTTGTCGTGAAAATATCTTGCGAGATTTCACTTTTACTTTCGTAAACGCCGGCAGTTAAACCCATTAAAAAAAAATTGTCATTGAATTGGCTTGAACAATGGGAAAATAAGCATTGTAAACAGATATAGTTACAGTAGCATTGTTTTGCTTTCTCCTTTGACACGCAGTTAAATCGCTGCGGGAAACATATTTTAATAATGGAAAAGGTTACTAAACTTCCTGCATTTCAGCAGTTGAAAGTCTGTGTGTGTCCTTCCCTTGAGATTTGTGAATTTTTGCGTGACTAATACAATCCTGGATAAGGATAAGAACCAATAAGAACCACTCGAGCTCAGTGGTTAGAGCACTCGCCTTACAAGCGTGAGACCTGTGTTCGAATCCAGGCAGGTCAGGGCGAAACCTTGGGCAAGTTTCCTTACTCCACACGCCTAATAATAATAATCCCTAAAAAAAACATAACAATAAAATGGGTCATTTCAATCCACGACTGTTTGTGGGACAATTGGCTGCCACCCACAAATATACAGTCAATTCACTTTACAGTATATGTATTCTTTGAAGCGCTTTGAGACGTCCCAAAGTTGTGATAAGGCGCTATATCATATGCAAGGATGATTATTATTATACAATATTTACTCTCCGGACCTCTGATTATTTGTAACCATCGTGGAATGCACTTATTTTTAATTTTGAGCAGATTCCTAAATTCCTCCTCCTCCTCACTTCAGCGGCCCTGAAAAACTGCATTCGATAACAGTTTCCTCCTTTTTTTGAAAGAAAAAAAATCTCTTTTTAAAATCCACGATCCGTGGCATTTCGAAAGTCACTTAATCCAGCAGAGTTGCGCGTGTTTTGAGAAATAAAATGATCACTCCGAAGGGTTGCGTGGAGACGTACGTTAAGTTTTACAAGTCAAATACCGAGGTGTCGGAGAGATGAACTATTTAACTGTGTTTCGTTTCAGCGCAACCCGCCCATTGTGGTCAATGACCTATTTGTAGACATTAAAGATGGGGTCATGCTACTTGCCCTGTTGGAGGTTCTGTCTGGACAGAAACTGGTGAGTGTAATATGTTAAATGAGTAATATACCAGTGGTTTATGCTGAGGATCCTTCGTTGCTTGTTCTCTTGGGCCCGTGTTCTTCAAGTCCACACAGTCATCTGTTAAGGTGGCAAGTGGGGTAAACAAAAAACAAAAAAAAATGTTTTCATGTCAAAGTGTACTTTGAACCTACATACTTTCAGAAATAAACTGTTTTGATTGGTGAAATAAACTTATTTCTAAAGAAATATAGGGTAAAGTATAAGAATTCAACAATAAAACCTATTTCATATGTCACATTCCCTATATTTCTTTGGAAATAAGTTTATTTCACCAATCAAAACGGTTTATTTCTGAAAGTATATCGTTCAAAGTACGCTTTGACATGAAAAAAATATATTTCTTCGGTTTGATATTTGATATTTCCATTTTTGATTGGATATTTCATCTGTATTGCCCCCACCCCACCACCACCCCACCCTTTCCATCTTTCACAACCAGGTGTCATTCTGATTGTGGGAAAGGAAGCCACAAACAAACAAAACACAATTACATCTGTAGAGCCCCTTTCATGTCGGGAGGACGTCCAGACTCACTATGGCAGGCTGTCGTGTTGAGCTATTTTGGGGCGGGTGAGGGAGGCAGGCATTTGGTAATTGTAATGTGATAATTCCTGCGGAGATTTCAATACCTTGGCAGTAAAGTGATTTGAGCAGCGACAGCCACGAGGAAGAGTATTTTTACAAGTCGTTTGAAGAGGAATCTAGTGGCTGATTTGTCTCTTTACTGAGAAATTCACCAGGGGGAATAAATGTTAAATGTAGTGGTTAAAACCTGACAATCAGCAAACCGTGTGATGAATAAGCTAAAAACATTAAATGTCTATAACTAGACATGAACCGCATCTCTTTTCTGGTCACCTGAGGAGTCTGAAGGGCATGAAGACTCCTAATCACTATTTGCAATCTCACACGAGCAGAATTTCTACTTGCTTAGCGTGAAGTATACAGTCTTCTTTTCAGACACATACCCCTCCACACGCATACACAGACCCACATGCACACAAACACACTCGCTTTGGTTGCCAATGCCTTGGTGAACTCGGGCATTTGTTAACAGAAGCTAACACTAGTTAACTAACACTAATCACTAACACTAGTGATTTCAAAGTGGGCATTGTTTCCCTTCCCCGCCCCCCGGAATGAAACCAGCTGAAAGTAAACCGCTTGCCAGTAAAAGACCTGACTGGACAGTTCCTGCCTCACAGTGTTGTGATGCCGATGGCTTCATTCACTGGTCGATCCAATTGCTTTGGCTGATTGAATTACACAGCCTTGGAACCCAAACGAGAATCTGTGAATAAAATCAGTGCTCGAGTTGCTTTTATGGACCTGACACAGAAATAGGGAGAGAGATGTGGTGTGACTCTGCAAACATTTAAATACGCACTTGGTGGCATTTTATTCTGGGGCGTGTGTAATTCGATTTCATCTTGTTTTCGCTTCTGAATGTTCCAGCCTGGAGAGCAGGGCCGGAAGCTAAAACGCATCCACTGGGTCAGCAACATTGGCACTGCCTTGAAGTTCCTGGAAGGTCGACGGGTAAGTGTCCGTCCACGTCAGCTCTCTTTGCTTTGGCCTCCGCTATCAAAAAAAGCGCACCCGATTCCTTCAGGGCGCGCGTCACCCAAAGCTCGATGACGTCCGCCGGCGTTTGCCACGCGGCTGCCGAAACAGATGTTTTAACAGAAACCCTTTTGCGTGATTCCAAGAGCGTTCTGGCAACGAACTAGAACCAGTCACTGGCTTGAGGGAACCATCCCGTTCTCAGCTCCTGATAACAAGTGGCTGCGTTGTCAATGTTCCGTCCTTCAGATGAGACGTGAGGCCGAGATCCCATCCGACTTTTCATCTGCACATTGAACATCCCGTTGGCACTGTTCAAAAAAGAGAAGGCGGACACTAGCTTTAAAAAAATCCGTCGTTCGCTTCAAGGCTGTTTGTGGGACATTGCAATCCGCAAATTGGCCGCCAACGTTTGCTGAGAAATATCCAAGCTACACTTGATCATAGAGCCTGCAAAACACTTTGAAGCGCATTGACAACGTGATAAAGCGCTATACATTAAACACTAGCATTATCACTACAAGCCAAGGCGTTGTAACCATTGGATATTTAACTCCGTTGATTGTGAATGGAACTCAGCAATCTAACCATGAAATTGCATTTAGAACTCAAGCGTGTTTAAATAATTAGAACGACGACTTCAGTGGAAAGTTTGCATAACAATCAGAATGAACCACTGTGACTAACCTAATGCAATTGCCTTTTACTCTGTTTGTTTCTATGCTGGCACGGCTCAGTCTATGTACAGAGGATCACCGGTCAGTAGAATTTTAACAGTTGTAGTGATTCACAGATGTGAAATATTTTCGCAAGTTTCCCCGAGTTTCTGTTTCGTCAACCAAAATTCCTGCAAACCAGACGGTCACGATTGAGGCTGGGGTTTTCGCTGTCAGACTGTTTCTTAGCTGAGAAAGGGGCTGAAAAGTCCGGTTCGTTCCCCAAAAAAATGCCGAATTTTGTTGCCAATTCTACAATTCTGTCCGCAACAGTTGCAACAATGTCCGGTTTGCAAATAACATAATTTCAACCCCATTGTTTGTGGAGGATACTCTTTACATTTGAAGTACAAGTAAAACTGTTTGGAACCTTTAGTTTGTGACAAAAAAACAAATTTGTGCAACTTAGAAATCACTTTGATCACCGAATGGACAACATTCCCGACTCTCCTGCTCGTTTTGCTGTGTGCTTCTCGACAGTTCCACTCTTACTTGATCGAAAATAAATTGTTCGTAGAGTCCTCCTTCAGGCGGGTTTGAAGTTGTCCAGCACTCTGAATAATATTGAATACTTCTAAGATTTGACGCGCTATCTCCCGTTTTACTTTAACTCGGCTGCGTTTGTCTTACAGATTAAACTGGTCAACATTAATTCAACCGATATCGTCGATGGGCGACCCTCAATTGTGCTTGGTTTGATGTGGACAATCATTTTGTACTTCCAGGTTAATACTCTGCATAACTAATATATCAATTTGTTTAAAAAAACATTGCGAACTAACTCTGTACAGTCTTTTTTTTTCTGAGTGATTTTTTTTGTTCATTTGCAGATTGAAGAATTGACAAGCAATCTGACGTTACTTTCGTCACTGTCCAGCAGTACTTCCTCTGTGGACAGCCAGGTCAACTCTGAGACTGCAAGTCCACCGTCCAAGAGGAAGGTTGTCACTCCGTTTAAGGGAAATGCTAGGAAGGCACTTCTGAAATGGGTGCAGTACACAGCAGGAAAGTAAGTTCTACCCCCCAGATAAACAGGCCATTTGGTCCATTAACTCCCTGATTGCCGATGTTTCTTCGTCAAATGAGCCACCTAATCTAATCCAGTTAACTCCCCCCAAACCCTGAAATATTCCTCTTTATCAGATGTCTGATTCCCTCTTAAAAGAGAAATCATGGACTCTGCTCGATTGACGGTACCTGGCAGGGAATCCCAAGTTCCAAGCACTTTCTATGCAAATAAATTGTTTCTAATCTCCTAAAATGATGACGGTGGTCAGGTCAAAATAATGAATAGGACAATAAAATACACTGTGAAACTAATTAGCTTGAAATTACTGTATTGTATATTATTGTTTTTAATTAGCTCCAAAGCAATTGCATATATTGGAAATAGCCAGAGACTGTATAATCAGTATAATAATAATATACTGATTACAAAATGGACAAAATTACTGTCCAATTCTTTCTTGGAAGTTATTGACAATTGGCCTATCACCTCTCTTGTCCAGCCTTGAACACACAATACAACAACGACAACAAAATTACATTTATAGAGCACCTTTCACGTCGGAAGGATGTCCCGGTTAGGTCGGAATCCGAACAGTGGGAGGGGGGAAGGGTCGGGTTAGGGGGAAGGAGAGTAGGAGAGGTGGGAGAGTTAGGAGGGGAGCAGAAGGCACAGTCGAAGAGGAAAGTCTTGAGACTGGCCTTGAAGGAGGAAAGGGAGGAAGCGAGGCGAAGGTTGCGGGATGGAGTTCCAGAGTGTGGGGGCAGAGAGGCTGAAAGCCTGGCCGCCGATGGTGAGGCGGCTCGGGCGGGGGACATGGAGCAGGCCAGAGCCCACTGAACGGAGGGGATGGGCAGGCTGATAGAGAGACAGTAGGTCAGAGCGATAGGCAGGTGGGCAAGGCCGTGAATGGATCGGGGAGTAGTGGGGAGAGGAGGGAGCTGCCGATTGATGCATCTCTGACTGGCTTCCTTTCTGTTTTGAAGGCGCGCGGGGATTGAAGTGAAAGATTTTGGTCCGAGCTGGAGGAGTGGTGTTGCCTTTCACTCAGTGATTCACGCTATTCGGCCAGACTTAACAGACTTAGAAAACGTCAAGAGTCGCTCGAACAGGGAAAACCTGGATAATGCTTTCGCCATCGCTGAATCTGAACTGGGAATTCCAAGGCTCTTGGAAGTTGAAGGTATTTGGCTGTCCTGTGTCGACTCAAATCGAGGATTTTCTCCCGCTTGAAATTCATGTCATTCATATTTGTGCCGCGTGACATCCTCCGCTAACGCAGCAAACCTGTGTTGTACATGATTTTGATTTTATCGATATTGATCAGGAATCCATGAGTAAGGATTTCTTTCCATGGGTTGATGAGGTGATGCTCAGTAAATACTGAATTGTAAAGCCACAAAGGTCAATTATCTTTGTGAAGAGGAAAGTTTCTCCTCAGAACCCTTTTTTTTCAGAATTAGCGGCTGGAAATTCCACCCAGCCCGTCAGATCAATTTGTCTTAATGTGTGCACAATTGTGAAACTTTAAATTTGCAGACACAACTTAATTTCGAAGCCAGATCTTTTCCAATTTTTCAAGCTGCGGAAAGTTTACTTCCAAACCATTTTAAGAATGAAAGACTTTTGCCCAGTTGTGTCTCTCTCTGTGAGTGTCTGTGTCTCTCGCTGCTTGTGAGTGTCCAGCGGACGAGCTTTCAGCCTCTCTGCCCCCACACTCTGGAACTCCATCTCACAGTCTCTTCGCCTCGCTCCCTCACTTGCCTCCTTCAAGGCTGGATTCAAGACCCTCCTCTTCGACTGTGCATTCTGCTGCCCTCCCAACTCTCTCCCTCCCCTCCTAACTCTCTCCCTCCCCTCCTAACTCTCTCCCACCCTTCCCCCCCCTACCCGGCCTCTCTCCCTTGCCTGGGTGCCGACCTGACTGTTCAGCGCCTTCGGACGCCCTCCCGACGTGAAAGGCACTCTATAAATGTAACTTTTTTGTTGTTGTCAGTGTGTGTGTGTGTGTGAGTGTATGTATGTGTCTCTCTCTGTGTGTGTCTCTATGTAATAATAATCCTTGCATTTGATATATCGCTTTTCACATCTTATCGACGTCCCAAAGCGCTTTGCAGAATATACTGTAAAGTGGATTAACTGTATATATTTGTGGGCGAATCGCGGCAGCCAATTGCGCACAGCAGTGTCCTCCCCACAAACAGTCGTGGATTGAAATGACCAATTTTATTATTGTGGTTTTTTTTGAGGGATTATTATTAGTAGTGTAGAGTAAGGAAACTTCCCAAGGTTTCACCCTGACCTACCTGGATTCGAACACAGGTCTCCCCAGCTTGGTCTCCCCAGCTTGGTCTCCCCAGCTTGCAAGACAGCTTGCTCTAACCACTAAGCCACAGGAGCTCCAGTGTGTGTGTGTGTGTGTGTGCGTGGGCATGTGCATGCATGCATCTCTCTGATTGTGAGTGTTTGTGTGGGTCTTTCTGTGTGAGAATGTGTGTCTCTCTGTGTCTGTGTGTGTGTCTCTCCCTGGGTCTGTGTGCAGTGTGGTCTCCGAGAGGCAGGTGGTAGTGAGCTCCTGTAGGTCTCTGGTGCCCTCCGCAGCCCCCCCCCAAAAGGGCCACCCCGTTTATGTTAAAGAAGTAATTCATTATTTTCTGCAACCATCTAATATGTGTTCATTTCCTTACGTTTAATTTTGATCAATAAATCGAGACAATGAAGGACAAGCCTGGTAACTACAGACCAGTCAGTCTAACGTCGGTAGTGGGCAAACTTCTAGAGTCCATAATCAGGGACAAGGTAGATCTTCACTTAGAAAGATATAGGCTAATAAAGGACAGTCAACATGGATTTGTTAAAGGCAAATCTTGCCTTACAAATCTGATAGAATTTTTTGATGAGGTAACGGAATGGGTGGATAATGGTAGCGCAGTTGATGTAGTTTACATGGACTTTCAAAAGGCATTTGACAAAGTGCCACATGAGAGACTTATTAGGAAATTAAAGGCCCATGGCGTAAAAGGGACAGTGGCAGCGTGGATCCACAACTGGCTGCGAGACAGAAAGCAGAGAGTTGTAGTGAGCTGCTGTTTTTCAGATTGGAGGGAAGTGAGCAGTGGTGTGCCACAGGGATCAGTTTTGGGACCATTGCTGTTTGTAATCTACATCAATGATCTGGACTTGGGTGTACGGAGTACAGTTTCCAAGTTTGCAGATGACACTAAGTTAGGGAGAATAGTAAATAGTGAGGAGGATAGTAGCCATCTGCAAGAGGATATAGGCAAATTGGTAAATTGGGCAGACACATGGCAGATGAAGTTTAATGCAGAGAAGTGTGAGGTGATGCATTTTGGGAGAAGAAATGAAGGGAGGCAATATAGGCTAGATAGTAAAATTTTAAATGGTGTGAAGGAACAGAGAGACCTGGGGATTTGTGTTAGTGACTCGTTGAAGGTGGCAGGACAGGTAGACAAGGCTGTTAAGAAGGCATATGGGATACTAGGCTTTATAAATAGGGGTATAGAGTACAAAAGTCAGGAAGTGCTGACTAACCTCTATAAGACTTTGGTGCGGCCTCAGCTGGAATACTGTGTTCAATTCTGGTCACCACACTACAGAAAGGATGTGAAGACATTGGAAAGGGTACAAAGAAGATTTACTAGGATGGTGCCAGGATTGAGGGACTTCAGCTATGAGGAGAGGCTAGATAGGCTAGGGTTATTCTCTCTGGAGCAGAGAAGATTGAGGGGAGACCTAATAGAGGTTTATAAAATCATGAGGGGTTTCGACAGGGCAAATAGAGAAAAACTATTTCCACTCGTGGGCGAATCTGTGACTCGTGGTCACAGATTTAAAATAGTTTCAAGGCGAAGTAGAGGGGAGCTGAGGAGAATTTTTTTCACTCAGCGAGTTGTTCGAATCTGGAATGCATTGCCTGAAAAGGTGGTGGAGGCTGATTCGATAACAACTTTTAAAAGGGAATTAGATCTTTATTTAGGGAGAACAGGTCTATTAGGCTATGGGGAGTGGGCAGGGCAGTGGGATTAAATCGCTCTTTTCAAAGAGCCGGCACAGACTAGATGGGCCGAATGGCCTCCTTTTGTGCCGTAAAATTCTATGAAATCTATGAAAATGTAGGCTGGCAGTAAAATGTATCTCAATCAATCCTTCTGCCATTTTCTGCAAAGCTTACCAAACGCTTCCCTGCAATTTGCAATAGATATTTCCACACTTTTCCGTCGGCCTAGCTCATGGGTAAATGCAGACACAAATTAGGTTGCTAATCTCTAACCCCGGATGCTAATCCATCTATAGTGTTTCTTATTCGCCTGTTAACATGGCTTAAATGGAATAAAGGACAGTGTTTTACTGCTTTCCTGCCCGTGGCAGCTGCAGATCTGTCACGGCTGGTGATTTCTTCATCTGCCACACTTAATGCTTTCACCACACTCCACAGAGTGGAATTCCCGGCCCATCATTCTTAAAACGCCGACGAGGACTAGTTAGACCAAATGTGCTGTTTCCGTGCCATATCACACTGTTGAAACCCCCATGTAATATTTTATGCTCAACTTGTAATAATAATCCTTTGCATTTGATATAGCGCTTTTCACGTCTGCTAGACGTCTCAAAGCGCTTCACACGGAATGTGCTGTAAAGCGAATTGACTGAATATTTGTGGGCAAAACGCCGGCAGCCAATTGCTCAGAGCTCAGTGTCCCCACAAACACTTGCGGATCGAAATGACCGATTTATTATTTTCCTTTTTTTTGAGGGAATATTAGTCAGCCTGATCTATGCACCATACACCCACGTTCCGTTAAAAAAGAATTGGTGACCACTTGTTTTATTCAAGAAAATGAAAATTGATTCATTTATTGGTGTCAGCCTGGCTCAGTGGTAGCACTCGGGACTTGGAATCACGTCTGCTGGGTGATTTTTACGCTGGCGATTTTGGGTGAGACATTAAATTGAGCACAATTTGGAAAGAGAAGGGAGTTTCTTTGGGTTTCCTGACCCCAATAAAATTGGTTACTCACTCCATGGCTCTTTGTGGAACACTGTGTCCCCACCACCCTTTGAAACTCCATTCCCCTCACCTCGCTCCCTCGCTCCCTCCCTCCTTCCCTCCTTCCCTCCTTCCCTCCCTCCCTCCTTCCCTCCTTCACTCCCTCCCTCCCTCCCTCCCTCGCCTCATTTAAGGCACATCTCAAGGCCCCCCTTCCTCTTCGACCGTGCCCTTGGTTGCCCTCCCTGCTCTGCATCCTCACTGATTCCAGCCACTTCCCCCCCCCCCCCCCCCAATCCCAAACTGCTCCGATCACAATTTACAGTGAGTTCAGCGATCCTCAAACTGTCTGTTCCCCTCCATTCCCATGGTCACAGTGAACCAGTGGCAGGCCTCATTGTGTGAGTGTATGTATTGGTGGTGAGAGGAAGAAAGTGTGTGATTGACAAAACCTGTCTGGATAGCATTCCCAGATGTGGGACTTCCTTCCATGCTCTACATATAAAAAAAAGCGGATGGTGTATTATCTACAAGTGTGTGGACATACGCTTTTACAGATAATACTGCAACGCAAACAGCAGGGTCGTCATCAGAGAGCTGTGCTATAGTTAGACTTCTTATGGTTGGAGGTAAGGGCTTCACCTTTGTCCGAGGCTTCAGTTTGTGATTGAAACAATGCTTTCCTTCCAGATGTTGATGTTGATAAACCAGATGAAAAATCAATCATGACCTATATAGCTCAGTTCTTGAAGCACTATCCAGAACCCAAGGGCACAAATGATGGCGGGGAAGAAGATGTAAGTCTTATCTATTTTTCTGTTTTGTCTCACTGCGCTTCTTCATTCGATAATAGTACTGTATATCGAAGGAACACAAAAAGGAACGGTCCAAGGCGAATGTATCATTGTCTTTTGCACTGTCCATCCAGTACAGCCAGACCTCGCTTCACATTGCGTCGGCCAACGTCGTTTCGTCATTAGGTCGCGGATACATAGGGGGAACATGTATTCATTTAACATTGCGACGTTTGGGTGAACACAGCTGTGATGTTAAGCGAGGACCAGGTGTATTTTGTTTGACTAGCTCCTCACCGTAAGCAGTAATGACCCCTCTTCATATGAAGCCAACAAGATCATGATTGTATTCGCCAATTCTGACTGTTCTATGCGGTTTACCTGGCTTCTGATAAACCTGGATCTCCAGCGGGAACAGTTTGCTGAATGGATTGGGTGAACACTGGACTTGTAGTTGGGATGCGATGTGAATTCTAGACCGCTCCAATACTGAGGCTGAGATGGGGGGAAAAAAAAGCTGCCTGAAACTTGCCAAAGATATCAAACAATTTGAATGTATTTGGCGTCAGAATTTAATAATCCAACCACTGATTCCTGTGTATGAATTGTGTGGGCATACTGTAAGTGCATTATCTACACAGGCATACATACTATAGCATACGTACTATAGTAAAAGTTTTGAAAACAGAGATTTCATGAAATTTCATGAAATCTTTAAAATTTTCAGTCAAATTGTGAAACCATGAGATTAGGAGTCAGGGATTTCATGAAAAAGTGATCCCAGTAGTGGACAGGGGTAGAGGATATCCTCTATTAATAACACCAAGTCCTGTAGCTCAGTGGTTAGAGCGCTCGCCTTGCAAGTGGGAGACCTGGGTTCGATTCCAGGCAGGGCAAAACTGTGGGCAAGTTTCCTTCATACGCCTGATAATAATCCCTCAAGAAAAAAAACAATAAGGAATTGGTTCCTTCAAATCCACGACCGTTTGTGCGTAATTGGCAGCCGCGTTTCATCCACAAATATACAATTAGTTCACTTTACAGTGAAGCGCTTTGGGATGTCTGGAAGACGTGGAAAGCACGATATCAAATCCAAGGATTATTATTTTATTATTATTAGAAATTTAGACACTTACCAATAGAGAATATCAGTGAATGCCAGCATTCTGCGGGGGTCACTATTCCAGGCACCAATTTGATCTCTGCTCACCACGATTGTTAGCAGAGAACTGCGTCGATCAGGAGGCCTCACTCAGTGCCTTTCCATGAAGCTGTCATTGAAAGTCTGTTTGTGGGGGACGAGATTTTACTACGAAGTCAGAAAAAATGTCAGATTAACCTTTGTAAATGCTTCAAAGCAAAAACTATAATCTGTAACTCCCGGTGTAATGGAAGCCTCACTTTGTGTTGAGAAATTAACATTTAACTTGTCAGTGCGTGAAATATCGCCTGAAGTTCATGGTGAAAAAAATCTTAATTTTCATAATGTGCTATTGATTTGTTGTGAATGCTAAACAAATGTCGACCAGGTTATCAATATGATGAAATGATCACACTTTCATGAAATCCCTGACTCCTAATTTCAATGATTTAGTGGTTTCACAGTTTTACTGAAAATGTCAGGTATTTTGCAAAATCCCTGGTTTCACATGGTTTTCTCTGGTTTTATTTACGAGTGCTGTAAATAATAATATTATTAATAATAATAATAATCCTCACACATACTGGATATCATTTTGCATGTTTGTATGTATACATTGGAGGTGGAGTTGAAAATAAATGGTTTGATTAGTATGCGATGAAGAATTAACCATTAATAATCGTAACAATGCTTAAGATATTACAGTACAGTAGAAGCTAGGGAACGGCGATATGGGAATTTTCCGGATATGGATATATCGGTTGGCTCATATCGAGATATACCGATATTTTCCGTTTTTGTCGTACTGCGCATGCGCGCGTGCATCGGAGTGCGCGCGCATTCCGGGTGCGCGCGCATTCGGGGCCTATCTTCTCAGGAGGTAAATATCTTTCTCTCTCTGTGTCTCTCACTCTCTCCATCTCTGTGTTTTTCTGTCTGTGTCTCTCTATGTCTCTCTCTCCTCTCTCACATCCCCCCCCATCTCTATCTATCTGTATATTATCACATCCACCCCATCTCTCCCCCCCCCCCCCCTGCCGTCCCTCTCTCACACCCCCCACCCCCGTCGTCTCTCTCCCCCACCACCCCCCCAGCCGTCTCTCTCCCCCTCACCCCCCCCCCCCCCCCCAGCAGTCTCTCTCCCCCTCACCCCCCCCACCCACAGCCGTCTCTCTCCCACCACCCCTTGCATACCTGTATATTGTATTCGAGGACTATGAATGCAAGATGGCGGCTTTGTACCTCAGTCTGTGCATTGTGTATAGAGATGAGCATTCTGGGTCTTGTAGTTGATTGTGCTCGCATCCTGATTTTTCACCTCGATATATCGTTTTTCGATATATCGGTATTTTTAAAATGTCTATATCGGCATATCGATATGAAAATCATATCGGGTTTTAGCGATATACCGATATATCGCCGTTCCCTAGTAGAAGCCCTTTTATCCAGCACCCGTGGGACCTGGCCAATGCCGGTTAAAGCGCCTGCCGGATATTCCCGCGGCCGAAAATCCACTACAAAAAAATGAAAGTTCTTTTAACACACACCATACACACCAGACTAAGTAATGGCAGATAGTGACAGAATGTTGTTTTGGTGCTTGTTGTTGGGGCTGCTCT
The DNA here is from genome assembly GCA_035084275.1 of Hydrolagus colliei. Classification (NCBI taxonomy): domain Eukaryota; kingdom Metazoa; phylum Chordata; class Chondrichthyes; order Chimaeriformes; family Chimaeridae; genus Hydrolagus; species Hydrolagus colliei. The sequence goes on along the minus strand of CM068744.1, from coordinate 100,729,870 downwards.
CTTGCGCTTCTCACCGTTGCTGGTTGGGGTTTGTAGTCCAGCGATTCTTTTTTGAATGGGGGACGCCAGGCGGGTGAAAAAACGGCAGCGCGATTTTAAAGTCACGCGACTTTACTAGTTGCAAGCCGAAGCCCTAGACTCTACTAGCGGCAAACCGAAATACTGCACCTGCGCGACAATGTGGGTTATCGGCTAGCGTTATCGGCTTGTCGCTAGCATGACTTTAAAGTCATACGCGCTCCGTTTTTTTTCGCCCGCTTGGCGTGCTCCATTTTGGGGGAGTCACTGGACTGTAAACCTCAACCGTAGCATCATGGATTCAAGAGCAGCATCTACCAGCGGGTGTGGAGGGCGCGGGAGAGTGGTTTTGATGATGAGTGCCAATGCAATATTCTGTTGTTAAGTTTAATTATTTATGCATTTACAAATGCTCCACTGCTATTGTTCCTGATAAGTTCCGGTTTATCGAATGGGGCCTTTTTTTTTTGGCGTGCCGGTTTATACGGAAGTGCCGGTGCATCAAGTCACAGATAAGCGGGCTTCTGCTGCATTTAGCAATGTTGTGTTTTTCTGTTGCTTGCCCAGCGAGAGGAGAGAATATTGCAACGAGAGCTGAAAGCCTGGCTGGAACAATTCGAAAGGGACCTTAGCAGGGTACAAGCAAGTGAGACGAGTCTGCAAGACCGATACCTGGTGAGCTACTAGCGATGCAGACCGCTTTCACATCAGGAGGATGTCCCAAGGCGCTGACCAATAATGAGCAGATGGCGTTCTATTTACCAAGAGGAAAAATAATATAAAATCATATTACAATTATCTGGGTTAAAGGGCAAGGTGAACGTTTTCGGCTGTTGTGAGCGCTCCCAATTTCTTACCCAGTTGAGATTAGCTAATTAATCACAGACTTGAAATATCGCTAAGCTACTGTGGGGAGGAAAGTGATGAAATGTCAGGTGCTCAGAATGTGGATTGCATATGTTTGAGAATTTATTAAAAGGATTTTCCTCAGTTTTACGTAACTGATTCCTGGAACCTTAGCACTGATCTTCCTGTGTTCACCGCATGGTTCATCTGAGAGTATTGGGTTAAGGAGAGAAGGGATGGAATACAGTCTTGTGTGTGTATAAAATAAAATTTTTAAGAAATTTGTTTTGCTTAAAGAGCAACTGTATTGGGCAGCTGCACGCTTATTTTAAGCTATGGTTTAACCTGGCCTGTTTTATCTTTGTCCCCAGCTGTTTCGAGGTTTTCGAGCCCAGTATGACATGAAGAAGAAGCCGGCTGAGGCCCTGGTTCAACCGTTACAGAAAGATGGGAAGTTGATGTTGGATCAGGTCATGGTGAAGCAAGCGTGGGAGAGAGTTACTGCGAGAGTACGTTCCAAAAGACTAACCCTGCCACTTCACTGTCTGCTGCACCTCTCCAGGCACTTTCTGACCGTTCACTCGTTTAAGAGAATCTCTCTACTGTGATAGGCGGCACTTTGCAACTCATAATAATTTCGGAATTTTTAACGCTTTTCGAAGTCATTGTTGGTATTTTCACCCGAGTTAAGTCTTTTGAGAGACCTGGATTTGTTTGCTGCCAAGTAAAGGTGTTCTCTCATTTTATAGTCTAAAGCCAAAACCAGCAATAGCCCCTGTCCATCATATCAGTGGCGTATGTACAGTATAATCCTAAAGTTTACATCTTTTATTTTTATTTGTGGGGGGCTGTGGGTGGGGAGATTGCTGACACAACTTGAGTTGGGGTCCGTGAGTAGGACATGTGCTTTACCTGTAGTTAGTAGAAAGCTGCTATCTCACCGACAGGCAGTTTAAGACTGCGATCCACTAACCTGAAGTCCAGTCCATCCAACTAATTTCTCCGACTCATTAAGGGTTTGCCTCCGATCCATTCAATATGACAGTGATTGCATGGACTCCAAATTTAACCCCACTGTGTCTGATGAATTGTTTGTCCACCCTCCAGTTCTGCTCTCATGATCTAAGTCAGATTTCCTGGGTAAGTCTACCCCTTCCATGCTTCTCATTGGTTTATAGATTATAGAAGCACACTGCACACTCAATCTAATTGGGAGTAAACCAAATAGATAACTATAGTTATCTGTAACTGTAGTTTTGTCTTGTTGTAGTCGAGTGGCGTCGCAGAACTTTGACTTGCCAGAGTCATTCTAGTTGCTCTTCTGTGAAGGCTCCAAATCAACACATCAACCGTTCTTCTTAACAGTAACGAGTGAAAACAGTACACAAACGTCCAAACGTGGCCTCAATGCGCATCAATGCAGAGTTAGTTCCTAGCAAGTTGCAGTCAAATAGTCTCAAGATGCTATCATAGTTATTAACCCGATCACTAATCGCAGCCACAGATGGACACTGGTGAGAATGGTTGGATTTTGGAGAATCTCATCTACTGGGACGTAACTGTGCGATTTGTCTTTCATAGCTACAAGAGTGGCACATTCAACTGGACAAATCGCTCCCCGCTCCCCTGGGGACCATAGGGGGCTGGCTGCACAGGGCCGAGGCTATTCTTGCAGAAGAAATTGTAATCCAGGAAGCCCATGATGAAACAGCCAACATCATCCAAAGGAAACTGGAGCAGCATAAGGTAACATCTCCGCACTCAGTGTTTGATTTGTTGGATTGGGTTTGTGCTTTTTGTGTATGCCGGCCTGGCTCAGTTGCTCGGACTCTTGCCTCTAAGTCAGCAGGTTGTGTCTTCAAGCCTCACTTCGGGGTTAGAATTTATACAGCCTAAACCGAGGCATAAGTGAAATGCCGGCTTGTGCTGCCTTATTGGAGGTGCTGACCTTCGGATGAGATGCAACATCGAGGCCCCATCTGGGTTTGTTCCATTAGATGTTAATGATCCCAAGGTGTCATTCGAAAGGAAAAGCGAGATTATTCTGTTGTTTTCACAGGATTTTATAGGTGAACACGGCAGCCTGTGTCCATACGGTAATGTCACACAAAACAGCTGTGAATCAACAATTTTATCTGCAGTGTTGGATAGGACACGTGAGAAGCTTTCTTCTATTCAGTGCCATGGGAGCTTTAACGTCCCTCTGAATAGGAATAGACCGACCTTGGTTTATCATTTAGCATTCTTCAGTTGAATACAGCATTTCCACAGCATTGTGTTAGAGTGTCAGCCTAGACCATGTGAGTTCAAAATCCCAATGTGGGCCTTAAAATCACAAGCTGCTGATTCAGAGTTGAGAGTGCTACCAATTGAGTGTGGCTGCGTGGCTGTGGTGAGATGCTGTGTGCAGCCTCTGGAGTTCTGCCATAGGTTACTTGGTTAATTTTTCTTTTGCTTCCTGTTGCCTAGGATGTGATGAAGGTTTTGGAGAGTCATCGACAGGCATTCCATCAGATCCACAGGGCTGGAGCTGTAAACAGGATCCCCATCCCACCCGAGCAACTGGAAGATATGGCTAAAAGGTACATCCTGGGTGATTGTTTTCATAAGATCATGAGAGGTTAGGATTACCGTTTGATCCGTTGAGGTATATCAATACATCTAATTTGCAGCATTTTTTTTTAACAGTGTTCCTTAATAAGGAACTTTGCTAGAATTCCCTTCCGCCCATGGGAACTCTAACTCTGGATACAGATTATAAATGTAACCCTAAGAGTTTGGGTGCCAAAGTTAAATTGTTTTTCCATCTGGAATTACCTTTGAAAAATACAAGGAAAATAAAAAAAAAGTGGGTCACTGAATTTACCATCTTGATGTCTCTTGATGGGAATTCCCAGAAATTCTCCACTGATGATGGAGAGAGCAGCCAGGGACATGGTAAAGTTGACGCTAAAGTTTTGCCTTTGTTTCTTTGGCACTATCAAGAAATCCATTCGAGGTGGTCGCAACCGGTCTCGGTGCAAAACAACAACAAAATGACATTTATAGAACGCTTTTCACGTCGGGAGGACGTCCCAAGGCACTGAAATAAGAATCGAACCGTTGGAAATCCACCAGAGGCATTAGAATCAGCAGGCGAAACAAATAAACGCTTTGCACCTTAATTCCCTTATGGTCTGGCGATTTCTACCGTTGCTTTAAATTTACTTCCTGCTTTCACAGGTTTCATTTCATTACAACTGTGTCCACACTGCACTTAACCCGACTGGATTTTCTGGAGTTGAAGCATCGTCTCCAGGCATTCCAGGTCCTCACCGAGACCAAACTCAAATCCTGGATCATCAAGTATGGCAGAAGGGAGTCTGTGGAAGTCATTCTGCAAAATTATATTGTGAGGAATCTTTTGATGGAATTAATTGTAGCTGAATTCAGTTTTAAAAAATCATTGTTGAGTTGCATTTGAAGTGGGACTTGGATCAGAATTATGTGCTACAGTGGAAGCCCGTTTATCTGGCACGCTCTGGGGGGTGGCGGGATTGTGCTGGATAATCGGGTGGCAAGTTGCGTAAAACCCAACACAACAAATGTACTTGTTTTAAAACATACCATATTAATAATCTACTAAATAGTAACAGAATATTGTATAGCTACTTACCAATAAAGATTTCAGCACACTCGGTAAAAAATCGGTACAAAATGCGATCAGTTTAAAAACCTCCAAGTTCGTAAATTTAATAAGTGCGCATGCCCACACATTGCACACATGAGCAAATTGAGCATACTTGCGATTGCTGGAATGGGGAATTGCCCCGGGAGGGGGTCGAGCAATCCGGTTAATCGGGTCACAGATAAATGGGCTTCTAATGTACTAACTAATGCATTAAATCTTGTCTTTCCAGTCCTTTGTTGAAGGAAATAAATTTTTCGAGCACTACGAGATTACCTTCCAGTCCCTGAAGCAGGCAGCTGATTTGTATTCACAAATTGAAGATTCAGGTAACAGATGCAGCTTGTCAATTTACAAAGGATTTAGCTTCTTGCCTTCCAATATTTTTACTGATTGAATTAAATTACAATAATCCTTGTGTTTGATATAGTACCTTATCACGTTATTGTGATGTCTCAAGGCGCTTTACAGAATATTCTGTAAAGTTGAATTGACTGTATGTCTTGTGGACCAAAGTTTAGAGTTGAACTCTCATGTTTGATTCTTCATTCTGACCGTCGCTCCTACGTTTATGTATTTGTAGCTGAAGAGCGGGAATGTATTAATAAGTTCCTGAACGAATCAGTGGCGCAGTGGCGCAATCTGTCTGTGGAGGTGCGTAGTGTCAAAAGTATGCTTGAGGAAGTCCTGACCAACTGGGACAAGTACAGCACCACTGTGGTGGGTCTGCAGGCCTGGCTTGAAGATGCAGAGAAGACGCTGAATAAACCAGAGCCTGCCAAGAGGGTAAATTAATTTATTTCTCTTGAACCTGCAGGTCAAATACTATTTTGGCTATGTTTTTGCAAATAGAAAAACGTGCAGTTTAATAACTAGTAATAGGAATACTGCACTAGATCTATGGTACAGTTGCAGTGAAGTTGGATTTATATCCAAGTCTGTAAGAGAATTGGGTTTAAGTAACCATCTGCAAGAAGTTATAGATAAAATGGTAAATTGGGCAGACACATGGCAGATGAAGTTTAATGCAGAGAAGAGTGAGGTGATATATTTTGGGAGAAGAAATGAGGGGAGGCAATATAGGCTAGATAATACAATTTTAAGGGGTGTGAGGGAACAGAGAGACCTGGGGATTTGTGTTATTGACTCTTTGAAGGTGACAGGACAGGTAGACAAAGCCATTAAGAAGGCATATGGGATAGTAGGTTTTATAAATAGGGGTATAGAGTACAAAAGTCAGGAAGTGCTGATTAACCTTTATAAAACTTTGGTTAGGCCTCAGCTGGAGTACTGTGTCCAATTCTGGTCACCACACTATAGAAAGGATGTTAAAGTATTGGAAAGGGTGCAAAGAAGGTTTACTAGAATGGTACCAGGATTGAGGGACTTCAGTTATGAGGAAAGGCTAGATAGGCTAGGTTTATTCTCTTTAGAACAGAGAAGGTTAAGAGGAGACCTAATAGGTTTATAAAATTATGAGGGGATTCGACAGGGTAAATAAGGAAAAAACTGTTTCCACTGGTGTTTCCACAGATTTAAAATAGTTTCAAAACGAAGCAGAGGGGAGCTGAGGAGAAATGTTTTCACTCAGCGGGTTGTTCGAATATGGAATGCGTTATCTGAAAAGGTGGTGGAGGCCGATTCGATAACAGCTTTTAAAAGAGAATTAGATCTTTATTTAGGGAGAACAGGTCTGTTAGGTTATGGGGAGAGAGCTGGCCAGTGGGATTGAGTTGCTCTTTTCAAAGAGCCAGCACAGACTAGATGGGCCGAATGGCCTCCTTTTGTGCCGTAAAATTCTATGATTCTAAGAGGAAGTACGTCCTATTGCACTCTAAGGAGTAAATGTCAGTCAGCATCTTGCGGCGGAAGACATGACTTGCTCCATCTCCACTCTGCTGGAAGACAACAACAATACAATTACATTTGTACAGCACCTTTCACATCGGAAAGGCGTCTCAAGGTACTGATAAGAGGAGGGAATTAGGAGCATTTTATGCTGTGAATCACCACCCACGAGGCATTTGGTTCAAACCTTCCAAACTTTGTTTAACTAAGGTTCCTTACAGCCAACAGAGAGACCGGGAAGATTTTCATCCCATCAGTCAGGACAGGACTTGAACCCAGGTCCTACAGCTGAAACGTTAGTGTCTTTACACACTGTCTTACCATCTTCTTTCCATAAGCAGATCATGTGCTCTTAGTGTGATCCACTTATGAAAGGCAGGTGGGAAGGTGGTGTGGTAGACGCCAGCATTGATAAATGTAAATTGGTTGTTGTAGGATCCAGTGAATGATCTGTTTCTCGTGCTGACAAATTCTCAACGCTTCATGTACAATGCACTTAATATTCCTTTCTTATGTTCCTTTGCATTTGCATATGAAGGAGTTCTTCAGGCACCTGCCGCACTGGATCCAACAGCACACAGTTATGAATGATGCAGGCAATTTCCTCATTGAAACGTGCGATGAGTCAGTTTCAAGGGACCTGAAACAACAACTGCTGCTACTGAACGGACGATGGAGAGACCTGTTTATGAAAGTGAAACATGTATGTAGCTTTAGCTCTGTTTTCCTCCTTTGCAAAGCAAATATTACAGGAAGTATTTCCATTTAAAGCACATAGCACATCGTAAGAGCAATCCAATTGCGAAGCTTTGTTCCACGATGAAAAGCCTCCGATACTGGTGACTGGAACAAGCTGCGTCTTTGCCCTCATACCCTCCTTCCACCTTATTGTCACACATTCTGCTGTGAATTTAAAAAAAAAAGTATTTTCAAAATGTTATGACCATTTGAAGTTACACGATCCTTTCTCTGTTGACAGTACGCCCGGGCAGATGAAGTGGACCGATTGAAGAAGGAATATCTGGATGGGATTACTGCGTTGAAAACCTTTGTAGACACAGCAATTCAAAAACAAGTTGCATCTCTGGAGGTGTCTTTCCCGAATATCAAGGCTTACATTCAGGAATTGGAGGTAACGCTGTGATTTTTAATAGCTGAGCATGGGATTACTGCCAAAAAAAGAATTGCCGGACATAATTTTAATCAAGGTAGCAGATGCGGAAAAATGAGCAATTGGAAATGTTGTGTTTTTAAACATACTCCATCGCGAAATACTTACCAACTAGGTTCCTGGGATGAGGGGACTGACCTATGAGGATAGGTTGAATAAACTAGGTCAGTATTCTCTAGAGTACAGAAGAATTAGGGGGGATCTTATTGAAACATATAAGATTCTTAAAGGGCTAGATAAAGTAGACACCAAGGGACTGTTTCCCCTGGTAGGAGAATCTATAACCAGGGGTCACAATCTTAAAATTAAGGGTCAGCCTTTTAGATTAGAGTTGAGGAAACATTTCTTCACTCAGAGGGTAGTGAATTTATGGAATTCATTACCCCAGAAGGCTGTAGATGCTCAGTCCTTGAACATTTTCAAGGCTGAGACTGATAGATTTTTGAAAAATAGAGGGATCAGGGGATATGGGGATAGGGTAGGTAATCAGAGTTAGGTGAGAAGATCAGCCATGATCTTATTGAATGGCGGAGCAGGCTCGAAGGGCCGAATGGCCTACTACTGCTCCTAATTCTTATGTTCTTAACTACCTACCAACGATGATTTTTTATGGATAGATATTAATAGTAATCTTTGCATTTGAATACAACTCCTTTCACGTTGGTAGGATGCCTCAAAGAGATTGATTTACAGAAATGTCTCTGTATTTCACTGACATTTGCAGTGGGTGCATGTACAGTGGCTTGCTGATAGATTGGGCAGCAATCCTTTGTACCTACATTACAGTTCATTTGTATTTCTGCTTTTCACATCCAAATTAGTAATACACATTGCGCAATTTTTAGCTTTAATTCCCCTACCCCCCCGCCCCCACCATCCCCCCAACTTTAAAGACAGTTGACGTACATCGAGGTATGGTTCTACAGGTACCAATTTGTCCTCTGTTGCCTTGCCCATTCTTTATGTGTGTCATTAGAGAGTGACGGTTTCAGACTGCGTACTCTAAGCAGCCACGTGATAACGTGATTCTGTCCTCATCTGATGTCAACACATTTTCCAGCAGTAGGTGCTATTTGATGTCATTCTGGAGCAGTTAATTTTTTTTCCTCTCTCTTGCTCCTCGCTACCTGTACTCTAGAGTCAATTCTAGCCCCCCCCCCCCACAACTCCCACCACCCACCCCCATTCCCACCACCACACAACCATACTAACTGAAATCTACTTATTCATCTCACACCAGGGATCAAACACACCTCTTCCTTTTGGCTATAATTGCTCTGGTTAAACACTGTACTGTCCATCAGTTCACATTTACATCGCATCATCAATCTTGCACATCAGGATTTATTTCAAAGAGGATTTTGCTATATGCTCTGTTGGTTATAAATCACGATGGCAGTGTTTGTGTTTCTGACATGCGACACAGGTAATAAAACAAAAGGTGCCCGTAATGGAAGCCCACTACAAATTGGTCTCCAAGACAGCCCAGCAGCTAACAAAGGACACACCACAGGACGAAGTAACACAGATGCTGGCTACGATGTCAAACATTAAAGATCAGCTGATAAAGGTAAGAAAGTTCTCGCGCTGATCTGAGAGCGAACGTTTGAGCTCATTCAGAATTATCTTTCCAATATATGTTTGACATTCCTCAGCTGAGGAAGCAGGCAACTGGGGAGGACAAGCTTGCAGGGCTATGGAGAGCATGGGGGAGTGGGATTGCAAGTTTCCTTACTAATAATAATCCCTCCAGAAAAAACACAATGGTAAAAAGTGGTCATTTCAATCCACGACTGTTTGTGGGACACTGCTCTGTGCAATTGGCTGCCGCGTTTCGCCAAAATAACCCAAATTATCAGCCAAAAGAATAATTTGTGATATTGATTTAGCAAAATCCAACACCCCTTTTCCAGCGAGAAGCAAGTTTCCAATTGGCATAGAAAATATTCCTTCTCGTTTGACGCCGAAGATGCAGATGCTGTTTTCTGCTCAACCAGCAAACGTTTACAAACTTCCACAATTTCAAAAAGGATTTTTTTTTCCATTTTAAAAGAGGTTTGAGGGATATTGTTATTGAGAAATGAAATGTGTTCTTTGGTAACCACCACTTTGGTAACTTGGGACGTCCTCCCGACTCCACAAATGCAATGTTGTTGTTGTTGTTTTGTTGGACTACCTGAACTGAATCTCTCCAAGTGAGATATAACGCAGGGTCAAGCTCAGTGAAAAAAAACTCCTTCTTTGTCCCAGTATCTCAATCCCAACCTCAAAGGAGCTTTTTGCTTCTACACCAGTGCGAATGATTCCATTCCCTACATCAGCCAATTTGCCAAATTGTACTGAAAATAAGGGATGTTTTACGAGTTCAAGTCGACTAGGCACTAAGAAGATTTAAACTACTCAACCTAATTTCTTGCAGGGCTCTTATAGCTAATAGAATGGTGGAACCTGCTACTTCTGTTGCTATGTTCCGATTTCATCCCATTAGTTTTAGCTGGATTCACGCCAGTCTCTTGAAATGAAAGTAGAGTGTCCTAGCTTGCCTTGCAGTTCCATATTTTTAAACGGTTGCATTTTCATTTTTTAAAGAAAGTTCTTTTTATGTAAAGGTTAGAGAACGCTGCCAGAGTTTGCTCCTCGAAGCTCATCAGTTGCTGACTCCGTTGGAAAAATTGGAGGCCGAAATGACAGATTTTCACAAGTCGTTTAACCGAAGCAATGAGATAGTTTCTTGCGAAGGTGAAGAGAATCAGTCGGTGGAAAGCTTGAAGAAGAAGCATCAGGTGGGTGATGAAACACAGCAACCTTCTCCTCCTCCCCCCCCCCTGCCCCCCCCCACCACTTCACAGATCACCCTTCGATAATGTACTCCTGAAACTAAGAAGGGCATTTGTGTTTGCAGGAACTGACGTCTTGTCAAGAAATCTGCAAAAACGCAGTGGTTTTGGTTGAAAAGAATATGCAGGCTGTTCACAAACTGTTAAACGGCAGCAAAGTAATGAAGCACCTGGATGCTACTGTGCTTCAAAAGAAGCTCCTCCAGATACAGACTGGTTACCAGGTAGAGTTTTAATAATAATAATACGGTAAAAGCCCGTTTATCCGGCACCCGATCAACCGTAACTTCCGCATAACCGGCATCGCAAAAAAAGTCCGCATTCGATTAACCAGAATTTATCCGGAAAAGTGCATTGAAATTTTTTTTTTTTTTTTGGGGGCGTTTTCGGCCGAATATCCGGCAGGCGCTTTAACCGGCATTGGCCAGGTCCCGAGATTGCCGGATAAATGGGCTTTTACTGTATAATGATACTTGCATTTGTTATAGCGCTGTTCGTGTCTTCTAGATGTCTCATAGCGCTTCACAGAATATACTATTTATTGAGGGATTATTATCAGGCATGTGGAGTAAGGAAACGTGCCCATGGTTTCGCCCTGCCTGGCCGGGAATCAAACCTAAGTCTTTCACCTGAGAGGCGAGTGCTCTAACCACGAAACTACAGGAATTCACGCAGGCAGCAAGGTGGCAATATATTTGGGGATTGTTTGGATAGGAAAATAATATTTCAGCCTTTGCGCAGGGAGTGATGTAGGAAGCGGGTCAATCGATGTGTGAAGCCAACTTTGGGTCCTCAATGGGGTCTAATGGGGCTACCTTGTATTCCTTGTAACAGTACAGGCGTAAAAATTCCAAGGCTTGTCCGTTGCAAGCGCTACGTCATGTCTCAATGTTAATTTACCCATTTAGAACACGGTGGAGAAGGGGTCACAGTGGAAAAAGCAAATGGAAGCAAACAGCAGCCTCATGAGGAGATTTGCGGAGTGCAGGAAAGAACTGGAAACCATCCTGGCGACTGCGCACAGAGTCCTGCAGGATCAGGGCAATCCGGAGCAGCTTTTGGCCAAACACACGGTACCAGCAGTGAAACTATTCCAACTGAAATACCTGAGACTGAAGTATAACACCAGTGTCCAGGGCTAACTGGGGTCTTTTCATTCTACAGTTGTTTTGTCAATGTCCAGTGTGTAAAATAGCTGTAAAGTTAGGAATATGGAGCTAACCATCTGATCCTAGCACATGTATCTTTCCAATATATCACCAAAGCACCACTTTGCATAGGTTCTTCGATGGTCCAATCGACAACTCCTAATCCCCACCCCCACTTCCTTCTCCAGCCCCCTCTCCCCCGTCCCCCCCCATCCCCAGTTCGGGTCTGACACAGTGACTGTCCAGCGCCTTGGGACGTCCTCCTGATGTGAAGGCACTGTACAAGTGTAATTTTGTTGTTGTTTAATTCCAACCATGAGACTGCATAACTGCGTGAACTCTGTACTTTATGATTGGCACGGGAAGCAGAAAAGTGTCAGTCCTCATCTAGGTGCATAGCCAACCAGTTGACTCCCTTAAGTCCCTTAACATTTCTTTCATTTAACTGTCTCAGCGGGCTTTGGCCTGCCCCACTTCCCTTGCCTAGCCCACCCCACCTTCAGCCTCTCTGCCCCCCACCTTCTGAAATTCCATTCAGTCACATCGCCTCACTCCCTCCCTTGCCTCCTTCAAGGCACATCTCAAGAGCCTCCTCTTCATCTATGCCTCTTTGGCTACCCTCTCTGGCCTCCAACCTCCCCGATCCTAACCCCTCCCCTGCTCGGGTCCTAATCCCTAACTGTTCTGCGCTGTGGGATGCCCTCTTGATCTGAAAGGCGCTTTAAAAATGTAATATTGTATTGTCTCGTGGCAGGATTTTCCTTTGTTGCTCGCTTGTCACAATATCTTCCCAACACAATGCTGGATATACTCAGTTGGGAAAACGCTGGAAGGTATCCACGTACGGGTGTTTTCCATTTTAAATAGTGTCAAAGACCCGGCTTCAACAGCGTTTGGGGAGAAAGCGTTCCATATTCAAACACATATCTTGTATAAAACGCAAACAAACTCCCCCCATTTGACTCACTGGATTACAGGTAATGTTTAGGCAAGGGCACAAATAGTTCTTGTGAGGAGAAATTTCATCCTGGTCTACCTTCGCTCTGTTTATATTACGTCCTAGCACATCGAAAAATTGGAAAACCAATGGTTTCAGTGAGAATGTTGAAGTCGTTTGTCTTATCTTTTAAAAAATAATTTAAAAGGAAACTGACTGCAAAATGAAGGTTGTACTGTATTTAAGATTTTTTTTTACCAAAGTTGGAGACTTGTTATTCCTACTTAAATAGAGTAAATCTTAAATCCGGGTATAAATTCCTCCCCATGAAGCTTGTAGAAGAAAGTCATCATCATTTATTAAACCCACCATTACACTTGAATCACTGTCATAGAGGAAAGTCTCTATCAATCCATCAGCTCCTACACTGAAGGACAGATGTGTGACAGTAATAATATGTGTATGTTATTGATGGTTTCTATCACTGTTTTATCAGGATTTCTGTGCCAAGTTGGATCACCGAGTGTTGAATGCTTTTCTGAAGGCTTGCGATGAGCTCTCGGACATCCTGCCTGAACAAGAGCAACAGAGTCTGCAGGAAACCGTCCGCAACCTGCACAAACAGTGGAAGGTCAGTACTGAGCACAGACGCTTGGAACAGATGTTAGCACAAAGGAGACCGACAGGGCTGATCTCCGGTGATGGAAGGCTGCACTCGGAAAGGCGGTTAGACCACGATACAGCTCCTAAGCCTTGAAATAAATGGTTTAAAGGGAACCATACGAATAAAGCTAAATGCGATAGCAAGAGTAAGCACAAAATGTATTTTCAGATGTGCCAAGTCATTAGGGCAAGGGAGCGTAGGGTCAGGCTTGTGACGATGAATTGTGAAGGATTGTGGTGGGCAATTTGTTTTTAGGGCAGATCCTCACTCAGAGGGTCATCGAAACCTGGAAGTGGTTACCAGGAAAGGAGACTCGAGACCAGGATTCTGGACTGTGTGAAGAGACAGTCAGCTTTATGCTCTCAGCCACAAGCAAGATGATTGCTATTCTGGATGGATCAATCAAATGCGCCAATATGCTGCCTTGAACCCAACCTCGCTGGGGACATTTGCGTTTAATATTAAAGGGGTAAATTCTAATTTTACAGTGCATTAAAGTTCCTCGCCTGGCACTATTAGTTAATTTCAAGGATAATATCACAGGTGTCAGCTAGGGTCCGTCGATATGGAAATTTTCCGATTAAATATATCGATGGGCTCATATCGAGATATACCGAAATATCGATATTTTTGGGGTTTTCGTACTGCGCATGCGCGCGCGGTGCACGCATTCGGAGTGCGCGCGCGTTCTGGGTGCGCGCGCATTCGGGGCCTATCTCCTCAGGAGATAAATATCTTTCTCCCTCCGTGTCTCTCACTCTCTCCATCTCTGTGTTTTTCTGTTTGTGTGTCTCTGTGTCTCTCTCCCTCTCTCACATTCTCCCCCATCTCTATCTGTCTGTATATTATCACATCCACCCCGTCTCTCCCCCACCCCCACCCCCACCCCCGTCGTCTCTCTCCCCCACCCCCCCCCCAGCCGTCTCTCTCCCCCCGCCCCAGCCGTCTCTCTCCCCCTGCCCCCAGCCGTCTCTCTCCCCCTCTCCCCCTCTCCCCCCCCCCCAGCCGTCTCTCTCCCCCTCTCCCCCCCCCCCCAGCCATCTCTCTCCCCCTCTCCCCCCTCCCAGCCGTCTCTCTCCCCCTCTCCCCCTCCCTCCAGCCGTCTCTCTCCCCCTCACCCCCCCCACACCGCCGGCCGTCTCTCCCCCCCCCCCCCCCCCTCCCACCCCTTGCATACCTGTATATTGTATTCGAGGACTATGAATACAATATGGCGGCTTTGCACCTCGGTCTGTGCATTGTGTATAGAGATGAGCATTCTGGGTCTTGTAGTTCAGTGTGCACGCAACCCGATTTTTTACCTCGATATTTTTAAAATGTCTATATTGGTGTATCGATATGAAAATTATATCGGGTTTTAGCGATATATCGATATATCGCTGGACCCTAGTGTCAGCTAATACCACTGGGCTCTTCTTCATCTTTTCTTCTGTGAACTGCTACAGTTGATTTGTGAACCAACCAAACTTCCTGCCGAAGAAATCAAACCTTGCTCCTGTGATATGAGGTCTCAATGCTGTATGTTGTGATTTCTATTGGGATTTCTCAATAAGGAAAATAAATGGGAACAGCATTTCATGACTGGAAGCACGTCACACAGACACGCGAGAAATCCGCACTGAAAAGAGATGTCGCCAGAGCAGAGCTCCCACTTGTTGCTGTGATGTACTTCCGGGTTCTTTATTATGGCAAAAATGTGATGGAAAACCATTAGAAACTATCTCACATTTGACCTTATGTAAATTGGAATATTTGGCCTTCTGCGTCCACTGGAACTCCATCACGCAGTCCCTCCACCTCGCCTCATCCCTTGCCTCCTTCAAGAACTCGCCTCATGACCCTGCACTTCAATTGCGTTGTCGATCACCCTCCTTTCTCTCACACCCCCCACCCTCTCTCCACCCTCCCCTCTCCTGATCCCGAGCTAACTCGGTTGATTTGCTCAGCGCCCTGAACCTTTCCTCTGACGATTGTGTTGTGTGTTCTGGGTCACAGCATGTTCAGGCCGAAGCTCCCTACTTCTTGCTGCGTCTTCAGATCGAAGTGGCGAGGAACAAACTCATAGCAACAATAGGGGAGTGTAAATCGGAACTCGATCGGGAAAGAGAATGCTTAAGCAACACAAGCAGCGAGCAGCTTGTTCGGGAACACAGGGTAAGTAAGCTTTTTTTAAAAACAAATGGTCACACCGAACTTTGAGACAGTATTTTTATTGATGAATATTTGGCTCAAGTAGCCACCCAGCTGTGTGCTTTAGATTGCTGTTTGAATGCAGCAGGCGTTGGTAACACTCTGGGATAATTTAATAACACCAGACAGGAAGAAAAGAGATCCGCATTTGAATTCTTATTTATTTTTGATCTGCGTCACGGCGTACAATTTTTTTAAGACTATAAATTGAAATGCCTAATGGGGAGGTCTAATTTGAGACGTTTCTTAACGGGATTGCTAAACACAAATATGTAATCAACATTGTGCGAATACAGAATACTTCTGGTAACCAGATATTTGCAAACACTGATCTGTGGAAACTTTTGCAGAGCAGAACGCCTGTGGATGAACAGGAATTTTTTTTTTTCCCGCAAGATTCCTTCTTAATTAATCCTGTTAAGAAGTACTGCAAATTTGATGCCAATATTTCTTAAGCAAGTTTGGTTTCTGAGACTGGTGTGGCTGCCATTTTAGATAGCAGTCATCATTGATGCATTTGGTATAGCAATTATATCTCTCTATATATAATATGTGCTTTGAGCCTCTCAAAGACATGATAAGGTGCTTTATCAAATGCAAGGATTATTATAAACATGACAGGAGACAGTTTTGCAGCATCTCAAAAATTGACACCCTCCGAGTGTTGCCAGGTTCAAAATCCGCTGTCAATCTGTTTCAAACTTGTCAGTCTTCTAAAAAGAATAATTATTGCACTGAGGGCTACGGGGATGAAGTGGGGCAGTGAGATTGAACGAACGCCTTGCTAAGAGAGTACGTGCTTTCCAAAGTCAATTCACTTTGCATTGTGGAGCTCCTGTGCCTCAGTGGTTAGAGTACTTGTCTTGCAAGCTGGGGAGACCAAGCTGGGGAGACCTGTGTTCAAATCCAGGCAGGTCAGGGCGAAACCTTGGGCAAGTTTCCATACTCCACACGCCGAATAATAATCCCTCCAAAAAAAACCCACAATAATAAAATTGGTCATTTCAATCCACGACTGTGTGTGGGACACTGCTGTGCGCAATTGGCTGCCACGATTCGCCCACAAATATACACAGTCAATTCAGTTTACAGTATATTCTGTGAAGCGCTTTGGGACGTCGATAAGATGTGAAAAGCGCTCTATCGAATGCAAGGATTATTATTATTATTATTATTATTCCAAATGGCCTTCTTCTGCGCTGCATTCATCCATTTCTATTTTCACTGAACGCGTACAATGTAAACTGCATTCTTTCAGGATTTTTTCAGCGAGAAAGGAAAGCAGCAGTGGTGTGTGAAACGGGTTCAGGTGATTGGGGAACTCTGCCAGAAACTCCCATCAGGTCGAGAGAACGAAGCTGTCAGAGAAAAACAGGAGGTAGACAAAAAGGCTCTGAGAGACCTTAAAAGCCTCATTGCCACAACCTATGAGATGTTACTAGACCAGCCGGATAAATGGAAGGAATACAAGTCCAGGTACTGGTAACATACAGCAGAAGTCTGCGTACACTTTTTTTCTGTGTGCCGATCCATTGCATTCGAAACACAATCTAATACTGCTGTCGATATAGAAGACAAACGTACGTGGAGTCCTGCAGTTCTGCAGTTAGAGCACTCGCCTTTACAAGCGAGAGACCTGGGTTTGATTCCAGGCAGGGCAAGTTCCCTTGCTCCACACGGCGTTTAATAATCCCTCAAAGAAACAATAATAAATTGGTCATTTCAATCCTCAACCATTTGTGGGACACTGTTGTGCACCATTGGCTGCAGCGTTTCGCTCCACACATACATACAGTCAATTTGCTTCACAGTATATATTCTGTGAAGCGCTTTGCGACGTCTTGAAGACGTGAAAAGCGCTATATCAAATGCAAGGATTATTATTTACATGTGAGCCATTATAAGCAGGTTCCTCATCAGTGTTGTAAGATTGCCGCTGTTAAAAACGTCACGCGGCTGTTAAAAATGTCTTAGAAATTAGAGTACGGAAAAGACGCCAGTCAGCCCATTGAACTATGGTGGTGTCACCGCTGGAGCCAACTACGCCACAGTCGTAACCAATAACTTATTTCATCAGGAGTGATACTGTCGCCGCAGAAGCAGCAATCCTCTCTCTCGTTCTCTGCTTCTCTGTGTGCGTTTGTATCTGTGACATGTTGGTTTTGTCTTTCACGCTGTGACGTTCTTTTTCTCTCTTGACTTCCCTTTTCTCCAGCTCCAATGGGAGGAAAACCGATTTTCATTTTTTGCACGTTTGTTCATGCCGGCTGTTAGCTACTAGCTATTAGCTAAACGTGAGCTAATCCTCCAGGCAGCCACAATGATAATGAGCTGTGAGGGTGTGAGAATGTACTTTGACATTCACAGATTAATTTCGGCCTCTTTCGGTGTCTGGCTACCGACGTATAATTAGACAGGACCACCTGTGCTGCAGGCGCGGCAAATCCTGAAGGTGTAATGTAAAACCTGTTCCTGTCAGATGTCGACAGCAACCTAATGTTCCGGATTTCTCCGTCACGCCCTTGACAGCGACAACATTAACTTGCATTTTTATAGCGTTCTCCGCAAGGGATAAAGCCACTTATCCCAACCGGGCTTGGGAGCACTTGACAACAAGGGAGTTGACTGTTGAGTAAGCAAAGGGGGAGAGGAGGTGATCATTGGCATGGTCGAAGAGGATTTAAGGTGGGATGAAGACACACAGAATGAGAGCGAGAGAGAGAGAGAGAGGGAGAGAGAAAGACACGGAGGGGTAGAGTGCGTGTGTTCCAGTGATTAAGGGTGTAACGACTCTGCTGGCGATGTTTAGCGCAGTCCAGTGTTGTTGCTTAGTGTTTTCTGTGAATTTATGGCGTTTCTGTTCACTAATCCTGAACATTCAAAATACAAACGTTTACAATTCCTCCTGAAAGTGAATGCTCCCTCGCAACTGTCGGCATTTTTCTCTGCGCCTCTGCAGATACGCTGGTCTGTCAAACTGGGTGTCGGCAAAGGAGGCAGAGCTGACTGCGATCAGACGTGATGCCAGGAATCCCAAGAAGTACGGAGATTTGAACACCGCACTGGAGGTTTGTGGAATGCGTGACGATCTTGACAAGATAAAACTCGCGAAACGGTAGTCGCTCAATTGGAAAGTGTCAAACGTCCAAAGAGTATGGATGGCTGGCACTTCGAAGAATGTTGATCTTTCAAGGAATTTTCGGACAATAATGGGACAATAATAGCTGTCAGTATTTATGATTTGGGTTTAGTTTCCCAGTGGCTCCTGCTTTGCCATTAGTTCTAACAGTCATATGGCAAATTGAATGCCACCATTAGATACTGATAAATATTTTATGGAAAGAACCCTCTTTATAATACTGTACTCCTCACCTCCTTCCTTGTCTGAGCTCCAAGTTCCCATGCAGACACTTTGTATTAGAGGCCATCAGATAGCGATCAAGAAGGGAAACTGGCCGATTTTCTCTCTTTCTCTCTTCACTCTCAACTCTTTCCCCAGTCCAGAATCTTAATTGTACACTATCTTTCCCGGTGAGATCAGCTACCTCAGCACAGACCAGGAATTAATCTTGTATCCTCCAAGGTGTGCAAGGTTCAATTCCGCCTTGAACCGTACCTTTACCTTTACCAATGGAACCTTTGGGAAAGTTGAGCATTATTATTTTAAGGCATCAAAGAGCTGCCGCCATCATTCTCAAAAGGTGAAACCATAGTTTCCGCTGGGTGTTGATTGATTCTGGAAGAAATCCCTTTCCCTCAACAGTCTGGCATATACAACGAGACTGGTATCTGTAACCAGAACTGTCTATGTCTTTTTTGTTTAGGGAATTGAGCAGAACACCAGGAAAAAGAAGGCAAAGCTTAGCTGGCTGAAATCCAAACTCGCTGCACTGACCGAGGTCTCGTCTGAGAATGAGGTGAAAAGACACGATGAAGCCCTGACCAAACTAACGGCTGAATTCGATGGATTCCAAACACACATTAAGGAGGTGAGAGAAGAGTCAAAATCATTCCTATTTTCTCTCAAGTAAGTCGTGGAGTGTGTAATGTGTGCGATTGAGCCTCCGGCCACCGTGTCTGTCGTTTGGAATTCTCTTCCAATAACATTGAGCTTCGCTCCTTCTCTTGCTGACTTCAAAAACGCCCTAAAAACATATCACTTCAGCCATGCCTTTGGTCTGCATTTCTTACTTCCCTCCTGGAGTGATAGTGATGCCCACATTGTCAAAATTACACTTGTATAGTGCCTTTCATGTCAGGTGGATGTCCCAAGGCGCAGGACAGTTACTGCTTCAGACTCGAGTTGAGGACGGGGGTGGGGGGGGGGCGGGAGGGAAGGGGGGGATTAGGAGTTGCCGATGGGTCCATCGAACAGGAGGGTCTTGAGGCGAGACGTGAAGGAGGCCAGGGAGGGGGCGAGGCGGAGGGACTGAGGGATGGAGTTCCAGAGGTTGGGGACAGAGAGTGGCTAAAGGCTCGCCCGCCATTAGTGGGGCGGGTGGGGCGGGGGACATGGAGCAGGCCAGAGCCGGCTGAGAGGAGAGGAGGGGAGGGGGGCAGTTATTAAGGACAAAATAACTTCCTGCAAAATACATTATTAATAATAATAATTCATACTAATTTTGTTCCTGAGTAATATTTCCAGGCATGCCCCTGCCTTCTTCACAGCAGCATGACACATCACTGTAGCTGTGCAGTTATTCATTGGGCATTCACCAGAAGGAAATGTCATCTGCAGTCTAACCGGTCGATTCCTTCCACTGTCATTGAAGCACTGAATGGTGTTATTGAATGACTTATTTTGGGGTCCATCCTGAAGTTTTAAGCATCGATGTAGAAGAGAAATTAAAATGCACATTGCAGTGCACCATTGTATCCAGACATGCGATGCGTTTGGTGCATTTGTCCAGCAAGGGCAACTGAAGCCCATAACAGTTCTGTTTAAATTTGCATTTGTATCAGCAAATTATTGCTTGCGTAAAATCACCCCCCCTCTTCGGTTAGTGCCTGGAAAATGACCGCCTCTTCAATTCATAGGTGTAACTCCAAGGCTAACAAGAGTGTTTATGTATGTATCAGTTGTTTTCAGTGAAATGCACACCTCTGGAAAAAGAACAATGTGAAAATTATCTGAGGCATTAAAATAACTATAATAGATTATAAGAATAAAATTATATTATGCATTATAATAAAATATTTTCTGGAAACGGGTTCTGAATTTTCATGTTATGAACCAAGATTTTATATTCAACCACAATGGGCAGCATATTCCGAGTCCTGTATCATCGGTTTGCCATGTCTCCTCAGACTGAAAAAGTGCTGTCTTCTCTCGGTGAAAGCATCCATCGGAGCGATGAAATTCAGAGTGCCTTGGAGGCTCTCATCAACTCTCAAAAGCAACTGCGGGCTGAGTTTGACAGGATCCTGGATTCTGACAGTCTGGAAGAGGCACAACAACTTAATCTACCTCATCAGGTACGGATATACCAGTCCAACACGTCATTTGAATACCTTTCGTTTAGACTCTAAAGTTGCCTTCTTTAAGTCGGCTGCATACGATTCCCTGGATTGATTCCAATGGAGCTGATTTGGACCTGTTCTTTGCACCTGTTCTTTGCACCTCTTTTCCACACACAAGTATTCAGCCCATCACATCTGTGCCACCGTTGGCTATTTTTCACTGCCTGTGTGCTTATTTACGTAGGTGTCAGTCTGGCTCCAGTTGGTAATACTCACGCCTCACAGTCAGAAAGCTGTGGATTCAAACTCCACGTTGGGAGATTGAACTCACAGTTTCAGGTGAAAACCTCATCGCACTGCTGGGCGAAGCACTGGATTGTCAGAGGTGCCTGATGTGAAGGGTGCAATATCAAATGTAAAGATTATTATGGCTCAACTCCCTGATTATAGGGATAATTCTGTCGATCGAGCCTCAACAGTCACTTACAAAGACAATGAATTCCAAAACACTAACAGGTCTCTTGAGTGGAGAAGGACCTTCTAACCTCTCCCCTAATTTCCATAGACCCATGGCTGGATTACTGTTTATGTATAAATTTAAATGCTTGAATTAGGTAACTTGATCCATTTTTCGGGGGGGGGGGGGGGGGGGTGGGGGTCCATTTGAGGCTGATTGCTGAAAATAGTGACTGTTTCGACTAAGTCTTTATAATGGGATTTCCCGCTAGAATAAAAGACTTAGTATCACTATTTTTAGTACTTTGCATTAGGCACTCATGGCTCAGGTTGAGCACTTTAACACCCACCTATTAAGCAAGCTCTGCACAAAGGAACTTCTGGTAGATATGTGAGGACGTACACATTGCTCTATATTAGAGCAGACAGTTTATTTTACAAATATTTTTTCTTGCACAGTTCTGGGACGTCTCCTCCTGAATTGTTAGCTTTCAGAATCGCAGCGTACATCTAAACCTGTATTGTCACAGTAAAGGCCGTTTGAATTTCTGTCAATCCGCAGCGAGAACTGAAGGAATTCACCTCAAAGTGTCTGGATGTGCAGCGTCAGATAGTTCAGGAAAGGGAATCGCTGGCATCAGGGGAACCGGTGGAATCAACGCAGGAGGAATTCCAAAGCCAGGAAACTGCTCTGGATTCAATGGAGCAAAGCGCGGAAGAACAAGCGAAACAACTGGAGGTAAGCCCGTTAGTCTGGTTAGAGTTGTGGGCGGATATACGGCGAATAAAATTGACAGTTATATATATATATATATATATATATATTTCGAAAACATTCGATTTGGTGAAAAATATATTTTTCATCCAATACGAGACAACCTAGTCATAACGCTGCTGGAGTGCAAGCCTTACAACAAAGGTGTCCCATCTCCTTGGAGTAGTCCAAGCCTTGAACCGTGAGTATCCACCATACTGGTAGAGCTGTACATGTCTAGCTTCCAGCGTGGACTGGCGTATATTGGTGACCAATCTGCGTGAATCTCGGTGCTGTCAATGAACCTGCTGTGTTGCAAGTTAATTAACCTGCTGCGTTGTATTGTGAAGGAGACACTAGTTGAACGGCAACATTTCGAGGACGAGATAGGAGCAGCAATGGAGTTCCTAGATCGGGCTGCATCTTCCGTGGACAGCGATCGTTCGTTCAGTGGCATAGCATCTCTGATTGCACAGATTGAGCAAACAAAGGTAAGCTGATTCCTGCAAAATGCAAAATACTGCAGATACTGGAAATCTGAAACAAAACCAGAAGTGGCTGGGTAGTCTAAGCAGGGCAGGCAGCATCTATGGGGAATGGAAAGTGAGTCAATGTTTCAGGTCCACGACCCTTCGTCAGAACTGGGACATGCAGAGGGTATCTCGTGTCCTCTACGCCATTTTCTCCTTTATCTTCCTTGCCCTGCCTCCCCCACCCCACGCTCTCTCTGTTAGCCCTTAAAAGCCTCTCCACCTTCCCAACATGCCCCCTTGACATGATTCAACAACAAAATTACATTTATGGAGCACCTTTCACGTTGGGAGGCAAGGCATTGAACAATCAGGTCAGGACCCGAGCAGGACGGGAAGGGTCGTGGTAGGGGGAAGGAGAAGGAGAGTGGGAGAGAGGGGAAGAGTTAGGAGGGGAGCAGAAGGCACGGTCGAAGAGGAAGGTCTTGAGATCGGCCTTGAAGGAGGAAAGTGAGGAATAAGAGAAGGCAGTTTCTCCTGGTGTCCTGGCCAATGATACCCCAAAATAAAATTGGTCATTTTCACTTCTTGGCTACTTGTAGGACATTGCTGTGTGCAATTTGATTGCTGCATTTGCATCCAAAATGCAGTCACTATGAGTTATAGTCATTTTTATGAAGCGAATTGAGATCTACTGACATGAACGGCACTTTGTCAAAGATTAGGATTATTAATAATAAAGCAAAATAGACTCGTTAGTTAAAACCAAGTGGATTGCTCCTGTGGAGTTAGTGTACCAGAACAGACAAGGCAGGCAAAATAGTCCTCCACGCAGTTAGATTCTGTGTGTCTAGGATTGCACTCTCTTAATTTCTTCGCTCTCCAATTGGCCTGTTTATTGAATACTGCGTGAATTATTGCACAGGGGTTTTGCACAGATGGTGAAGTGAAGGCTGCCCATATTGAAGACCTGTCACAGAAATGTGCAGAAAGGCAAATCGGTCCAAAGGCGAAGCACTCCCTCCAGGAGCAAGTGAGGCTGGTGAAGGAGAAGACTGAGAAGGTCCTGAAATCCCTGAGTGATGAGTAAGTGGCAATTCCTTTCTTTCAAATCTTAGCTTTCACGCAAGGCTGTGAAGACAACTCCCGATCTGGGAGCAAAATACTTGCAATGGACCACAAGGTTGGAATAGACGTGGCTTCCACTTGGAGTAGATTTAAGATGAACGCTTGGTTCACTGATGTTGATGTTGAACCATCCGCTCGATCTGGTGATCACCCGAGGCCTCAACGTCTCTGGCGTCACCATCACCGACAAGGCCATTTCAGACCATTTTTTTATTTCTTTCAACACCTCTATCCCTCCCCCCTCCACCTCCAAACCCACCACCATCTTCTACCGGCCCTGGAAGAAGATTCCCCCTCAAACCTTCACCTCTGTCCTCGAAACCTCCGACCTCCTCCCCCTGTGGCATTCTTCCTGTACCGACTCATCCTCCGCCTCCACCACCTTCCATAATACCCTCTCCACTACCCTTGACACCCTGGCCCCCTCACCTCCAGAACTGTCTCCCACTCCCGATCATCACTGTGGTACACAACTCACCTCCATTCCCTCAAAAGCCAAGAGAGAGCAGCTGAACGCACCTGGCTCAAATCTGGCCTCACGGTCCACTGGCAAATCTGGCTGGACCGCATCAAATTTTACTGCTCCGCCCTAGCCACCGCCAAATCAGCCTTCTACTCCAGGATAATCCTGGAAGCGAAGGACAACCACCGCCTCCACTTCGCCACCACCAACCAGCTCCTCCGCCCCTCCCCGCCTCACTTCGCAGATCCTCTCCTGAAACGAACGTTGCGAGGAGATGTTGGACCTCCTCAAGTCCAAAATAGAGATAATCCGCTCTGCGGTTTCCTCCCCCCACTTCTCCTCCACCTCCGCCCCTCCATCCGTTATTTCAAACCCCACCCACCCCCTCTTTCATACTTTCAACCCCACCTCCCCATCTTCAGTCACAAAAATAATCACCTCCATGAAACCAACCATGTGCTCATTGGACCCCATCCCCACCCCCCACCCCCCTCCTCCGCACCCAGTTCCACCTTTTGGCCCCGCTCATTTCTGAGACCATCAACCTTTCCCTCTCCTCAGGCACCGTCCCTACCTCCCTTAAAACAGCCACCATCACCCCTATCCTGAAAAAACCCTCCCTTGATGTGTTGCAGCCATCAAGCTACCGACCCATCTCCAACCTCCCGTTTTTATCTAAGGTCCTTGAAAGAGTGGTTGCCTCCCAGCTCCGCTCTTTCCTCTCAACTCACTCACTCCTTGAACCCCTCCAATCAGGTTTCCGCCCTATCCACAGTACAGAAACTGCCCTGGTTAAGGTTACAAACAACATCCTAACCGCCTGTGACCAGGGCTCCCTCTGCCTCCTCGTCCTCCTTGACCTGTCTGCTGCGTTCGACACAGTCGATCACACCATCCTCCTCCAATGTCTTTCCTCCCACCTCAACCTTCAAGGCACAGTCCTTGACTGGTTCCATTCCTACCTGACCCACCGCCTACATTTTGTATCTTCCAACGGTTTCTCCTCAAACCCCCGCACAGTTTCTCACGGCGTCCCCCAGGGCTCTGTCCTCGGCCCACTCCTTTTCACCCTTTACACGCTCCCTCTGGGCGATGTCATCCGCAAACATGGGGTAAATTTCCACATGTATGCAGACGACACCCATCTGTACCTTTCTGCCTCATCCCTCAACCCCCAGACCATCGAAGTTCTGACAGCATGTCTGTCCGACATCGAGTCCTGGACGAGGGACAACTTCCTCCAATTGAACGTGAGTAAGACCGAGGCCCTCCTGATTGGCTCAAGCCAGCGCCTCCGCACATCGGGCGCTGCCAGCCTCAATATCCAAGGCTGTACTCTCCACCTCACAAAGCCAATCAGGTACCTCGGCATCATGTTCAACCATAAACTCTCCTTCCTTCCCCACATCCGTGCCTTGACCGGCACCGCTTATTTCCACCTATGCAACATTGTCAGGCTCCGCAACTATCTCACCCCCCACGCTGCTGAAACACTCGTGCACGCGTACATCACCTCTCGGCTGGACTACGGAAACTCTCTCCTCATCGGCCTCCTCAGTTCCTCCATTCACAGGCTGTAGGTCATCCAAAACTCTGCAGCCCGTGTACCCACACCCGCCTCCGCGACCACATAACCCCCACCCTCGCCCGTCTCCACTGGCTCCCCATCCTCCAGAGGATCGAGTTCAATATCCTCGCCCTCACCTTCAAGGCCTTACATGGCCTTGCCCCGCCCTATTTAACCAATTTACTCTCCCCCTATAAGCCCACCCGGACCCTCCGTTCAACAGGACTTGGCCTGCTCCAAGCCCCCCGCCCGAACCGCCCCACCATCGGAGGCCGGGCCTTCAGTGTCTCCACTCCCACCCTGTGGAATTCCATCCCCCAATCACTCCGCCTTGTATCTTCCCTTTCCTCTTTCAAGGCCGGTTTGAAGACTTTCCTCTTCTACCGTGCCTTTTGTTCCCCCCCGAACTTTTGACCTCCCCTTCGTGTTTCACCCCTTCCCGAACACTCCCCTCCCAGCTCGGGTCACATGCCTCCTGTGCAGCGCCTTGGGACGTCCTCCCGACGTGAAAGGCACTTTATAAGTTTAAGTTGTTGTTGTTGTTGTAATATCTAGTGGGATTTAACTTGAGAGGCTGTGCAAACGGATGTCGGAGGAAGGGATTCTACCCACAGCCCTCGTAACCTTGTAGTAACCCCCGTGAAGTGTTTTGAGACCTCTCCCAAGGGCGATCCATCAAATATATTACTTTTTTACTCATGTGCTTATGTTCTGTGGGTTTCCTGATCTGGGAAATAGGGAGTGGAGAACTTTTCCAGGGTTCCTTTGGTGTCAGACTCACAACTGGGTAATATATTAAAAATAATTCAGAGCTGACTGTAATATTCTACAAAACAGTCAGTTACTACAGTACTAGGTATAGGATAGAGTTTGGCGATCCGTGCCTCGCTATTGCATCATTGTGCACGCCCAAAGTTCAAAAAGATTTGTGTTAGTGTAAAATTATTGAATAATCTTCACTAACCGATTAGGCAAGGCTGTCTGGTGTGAAAGTGCGCTATATAAATACAAGTTGGCGTTATTGTTGTAACTAGATGTACGGGTGTATATCTTAACGTGACTAATGTGTCTCTTTCTGTTTCAGCGTCACAAAATTAGAAAGTGTTGAAAGACAGTGGGCAACCTTTATAGACACCTGTGAGATGTTGTCTGTCTGGACAGAAGAAAAGGAAAAGGAGCTGGAGACTTTAGAGCGGTCATCTTTCCCACTGGAGGAAAAACTTTCCCAAGTTAGGGTAATGTCACTGCTTTTGCTAATATAATAATAATAATATTAGTAATAATAATAATTAATTAGCCTTGCATTTGATATAATACATTTCACGTCTTCTAGCCGTCTCATAGCGGTTCCCAGAATATACTGCAAAGTGAATTGACTGTATATTTGTGAGCGGAACGCGGCAGCCGATTGTACACAGCATTGTCCCACAAAAACTCATGGATTGAAATGACCAATTTTTACAATTGTGTGTTTTTTGGAGGGCATTCTCCTTCAAATATATACTCACCGCACTTTCCAGTAAATCTTGCGAAGGTCTTTGAGATGTCCGTTCTGACACCACGAAAGATGCGAAATCAAACGCAGACATTGTTATTATCTTGTTTGTCTTTTTATCAATGTACTGTTTAAAGTTTTTTTAAAAAAAAAACTGTGTTCCTTACTCCTAGGGTATTGTTCAAGAAGTCGATGATAAGTCAAAAGAAATCGAGGGTTTAGAAGAAAAGTTGCCGAGCGTTTTCAAGTTTGTCACCTCGGAAGAAATCATTCAGATGAAGACTCGGATGACGCAGATCAGAAGACGGTGGGAGAATGTCTGCGAACATGCCCAGGAGTTGGATGGTAAAGTCGGGGAAAGTGCCTCACAGCAGCAAAAACACAACGAAGACCTCAGCAAGGTACTGAAGTAGTGAAACTATCGAACAATCGAGACTCGGTAAAGAAAAGTAGAGATTTCTCAGTGAAAATTGTCATTTTTTTTCTCTCTCTCTCTACATTTACAGGCCCAGCGGATGCTGAATGAACTTGAGACTAGATTGACAGGCGCAGTCCCAAAGTGTTCCTCAGCAACAGAAGCCAATAGATTGGTGCAAGGGCACAAGGTACTAACAGGAGTTGGTGCGTTTGAGATGTGTCAACATGTTTTGCTGTTTGCACAGCACACAGCACGCTCCCCTTGCCTCGCCCCCTTTCTTCTTACCTTCAGGTCTCGGCTGAAGACCTTTCCTTTCGACGGCGCTTTCGGTTCACCTGCTTTCCCTGGTTCGGCCGCGGGATCCGTTATTGGGAAGCGCTCTGAGACGCTGTTCGGCGCGGAAGGCGCTATATACATTCCGAGTTGTTGTTGTTGTCGATGGCCTAATGACCCAGAGGTTGGACAATTTTTTAACGTATGAGCTTGTCGGTGAGCTGTGAAACCAGCTAAACCTTGATGGAGGGTGGTAGGGGGGTTGGTGGAGTCGGGGAGGCGGTGGGGGGGTTGGGATTTAATGTTCCCCTTAGGTTGTCTTATAACAAAGTTTACAACAAGTGTTTGCATCGCAAAGCTAAAAGAATACATGCGCACATCATATTCTTTTCCTGTCTGACACACATTGACACCTATTGCCATGTTACGGATGAGTATCCAAATCAGACCGAGCGTTCCACACACGGGTGCGATCCTTTCTGTCTTTAAAACGAAATCGCTAGCCATCCAAGCTTGTCGGATGATTATTTGCCTTGATCTGTTTGATTCCCTCTTCCCGACGGACAGGAGCTCTGTCAGGCTGTTGAGCAGATGGCGAGCGCCACAGCAGATCTCTCAACGAGCACCTGCAAAGACGGCAGCCGAGAGAAAGCTGCGGAGGAACTGTGCACTCTGCAGCAGAAAAACAAGCGGGTGCAAGAACAAGCTAAAGCGAGACGGGGAGAACTGGAAAATCTGTTGTCCCTCTGGCAGAAGTATGTGAACATGTCATCAACGTTTTTTTTATTGTGACGCTCACAAGTCAGGACGCCAATACAGCTGCATTGTCGGCTGGGAGTGCTGTCGTTCGGATGAGATATTAAACAGAGGCCTATTCAGGTGGACATTAAAGATCGCATGGCACTGTTTGAAAATAGACCAGGGGGTGGTTTTCTCCCACTGCTCTGGCCAACTACACCCTCAAGTTAAATTGGTCATTCACTCATGACTATCTGTGGGACTTTGCTGTGCACAAATTGGCTGTTGTATTTGTTTTCATAGTCACTACACTTCACAATAAAATCTTGGGAAGCGCTTTGAGATATCTCAACAGTGTGCTAAGGTGCTATATAATAATAATAATAATAATAATAATCATAATCCTTGCATTCGACATAGCACTTTTCATATAAATGTCTCAAAGCGCTTCACAGAATGTATTGTAAAGTGGATTGACTGTATATTTATGGGCGAAACGCAGCGGCCAATCGCACACAGCAGTGTCCTACAAACAGTTAAAATGACCAATTTATTATTATCCTTTCGAGGGACTATTATCAGGCGTGTGAAGTAATGAAACTTGCCTGTGAATTTTTGGTCTCTCTCTCACTTGTAAAGTGAGCGCTCTAACCACTGAGCTACAGGACACCACTATATCACAAGTGCAAAGATTATTGTTGTTGTTGTTATCTAAACTTTCCAATTCAAGCGTAGCTTTGAGAGGTTCCACTGATATTTTGTAGAAGTTAAACTTGATTATTGTGGTTCGCTTGGGAAGCCACGACGCTGACCTCCGCTGTTTGTACACCTTGCTCCTGTTAGTTACAGAGGCCCAAATTCCGATCATTTCTTTGCCGTCATTTCCGCCTGGTTCGTCTGTAATGTTGTCTTTCTAAACTAGGTACGAAAGAGACCTGCCCAACTTTGTCTCCTGGTTTGAAAGATGTGAAGCCGTCCCAAACTCATGGTCACCATACATTTTTGCCGACCAAACTAAGCTGCAAAATGAAGTGCAAAGTTTGAAGGTAAAATTCAAGCCTTTGTGACTGATGTGTTCAGACTCAATAACCAACCGTGCAATAACTTCGAGATTTAATTTTTCGGAATTAATCAACAGCCATGAAGAACTTCAGTTTTTATAGGAAGTCAACTTGAAATTTATTAGTTCAACTAATAACAGCTCTCTCCGCTCAGAAAATACTCTCCCATTCTGCCCCCCCAACTCCCATTCCATCTTTCCACTCCCCACCTCCCCAATTGAATATATATACTGAATATATTTACAGTATATTCTGCGAAGCACCTTGAGTGTCTCATAGACGTATTACAATAATCCTTGCATTTGATATAGCGCTTTTCACATCTTCTAGACATCTGAAAGTGCTTCACAGAACATACTGTACAATGAATTGACTGTATATTTTGTGGGTGAAACTTGGCAGCCAATTGCACACAACAGTGTCCCACAAACAGTCATGGATTGAAATGTCCAATTTATTATTGTTTATTTTTGGAGGGAATATCATTAGGCATGTAGAGTAAGGAGAGTTTTTGCCCTGCCTGGAATTGAACCCAGGTCTTTCGCTTGTAAGGCGAGTGCTCTAACCACTGAGCTACAGGGCCACATAAATGGCACTATATTTAATGCGAGGATTATTATTATTTTCTGCAATATCCTGCCAAATCCGTTTGCCTCACACCCTTTGTTTCTGTCTCCAAAGCAGTTTGAATAATTGGCCTATTTGTTTGTCACCTACATCTAACCCTTCCCTACCTTGCTCCGTTTCCGTCACTGTGCACGTTAAGATCCTCAAGATGTCCTGCTTGAATGATACTGCAGAAATCCAGATTTTTTTTGTACATTATGTGGGTGTACATTACTGACAGAAGGTGTAATGTGTGTTTCTCATCATCTCTCCAGGAGTTTCAGTCTGAGGTAACATCACAGGAGCCTATTCACAGGAGTCTTGTGACTCAGAGTAAGGCCTTGCATCCAACCACCTCAGAAGAGAATTTCAAGTTGATCAAAGCAAATTTGCAACAGCTGGACGAACGATTACAGAGTCTCTCGTACACCGTCAAAAAAAGGTGGGGGTCATATATAATAGATTTATAATAGAAAATACTCCGACTCATAACTTTTCAACTTCAGCTAAGGTGCTAAATAGATTGTAGATATTTACTGTACAGGTTTACAGTAATAGATAATCGCCACCTTGGGTAATTGGCACTTCGGGTCCCAGAAGAAGGAAAATTAAGCAATTGATACCAGCCAGAAGTGGTATAAAAACAGAAAAGAGAACAGGAGCCATTAGAAATTTATGGCACAGAAGAAGGCCATTCGGCCAATCATTATCTGTGCTGACTCGCTCAAGAGCAATCCTTTCTTTGAACGTCATTCAGTCCTTTGAGTGTGTTCCACCAGGTGATTGGATTTTAGCAGATAATTGAATCCCATCGCCCTGTTTGCTCCATCATTGGCGGTTGGGCCTTCATCTTTTCTGCCTCGCCCTTTGGCACTCCATCCCTGAGAGTTTCCGCACCGATCTCCCTCACTTGACTCCTTCAAGGCCTGTATCAAGACCCTCCACTTCTCTTGACTCCAACCACGCTCGGATGCAAACCCTCCACCGTCCCAACATCTCGGGATGTCCTCCTGAGGCGAAAAGCGTTAAATAAATGCAATTTATCGTTACTGTTCACAAGCCTCTGTATGAGGAAAATCCTTGCTGACTTCAGGTGTAACTTGCCTTGGTCTCTATATCCTTGCGGTCATTGACGTTGTAGCAAGGTGTGAGGGAATCCTCACTTCAAACACCATTGGTGAGATATATACGTAGACCCTGGCTCTCAGGTGACATAGCAGAGAAAGCTGCTGGGTTAGCACACACACAGCACTCCCCCAGGCACAGCCAGCACTTTTAAGAGAAGATAAGTGCAAATATATTCAGCAATTTTAATTTGTGAGACATTGCATTGAGCATCAATAATTTAACTGCTTTGTGATCTGTTACTATAGTGCTGTCTTTGTCTTGCAGGATTCGTTTCCTGGAGCAAGCGATTGAAAACCATCAACACTTTGACGAGTGTTTGCTGCAGTTTTCTTATTGGGTCGAGCGCTTTCTCAGCGGCTTGCAGACGACCTCTGAGATTAGCTCCGCAGACCTGCAGCCGGCTTTGAATCACATAAAGGTGGGAATGAATGGACAACTGTTTTTTACCCCAGCACGGTAGCTGCAAATGTTTCGATTGAAAAGTCTCTCTTTCGTCTCATCGCAGTGAGCACCACAAAGACTAACTGCCTTAAGGCCATCAACGAGTTAATTGTTTTGCTGTTTTCTGGCAGTCTCCTTGACTGCTGCAGGTCACAAAATTACAGTAGGAACTTCTGAAGAAGACCCTTTATTCTCATTGTTCCAGAGTACACACACTGATGTCCTCTCGTTGCCGTATTCAGGGTGTTAATCATGGAAGGCTTGCGGCCTGGCCTTAACTACCCGTTCCAGCTGTTGATGATAATCCTTCCATTTTGATACAGTGCTTTTCACATGTTATTGATGTCGCAAAACACTTTGATAACTGTCCTGTGCAAAGAAATACTTCCTGGTGTCTGTCCCGAAATTGCTCTTCACAACCCTGGAGCTGATATTCCCCTTGTTCTGATGCGTTAGTGTAGCTGAAAGCATTCTGCGTTTTCTTTTCCTATCCTATTTAGCATCTTATTTAGCTCTATAAAGGCCCTTCCTGAATTCTTCAAGGAAGGTTTACCAACTTTGTGGAAAGTTGGAGGAATGACCATTCATCCGAGTTCAAAGTGATATAGAATTCGGGTAAAAAAAATTTGGGCTAGAGGAATCCAGAGTAAGTTCAAAACTTAATAGCAATAAGTTCTTCCAACACTTGACCATTAGAGGCCAGTCAGGGAGGAAGTTCTTCTGCTTCCCATTAGACACCCATGAGCCAGAGCCATGTGAGAGAGTCCTTCAGAGATGACGTTAATGATCATGAAGAATAAGAAATGCACATGGATTAGTAACTGACTGAAGCAGAATAGTTCCTTACTTCAGGAATGCTGGGTTAAAAAAAATGTTTTAACCTCATGTTTTCTGCCATGTTCATGTTGTAAGTCATGCTTATGAATGAAGGAACAAGTTTCAGATGCTGAGCTGTAATTCTCGTTGCGTTGTTTCAATGGGCAGGACCAAGCAGCGGCTGTCGAACAACAAGGCGCTGAACAGCAGAGCTTGAAGGATCAGGTAGATCAGCTGTGCTCCACTTGTGAACCAGGGGCACACCAGCAGCTCCACGGCAGGACCGAGGAATGCTTCCGGCTTTTCCAGGACACCAACCAAACAGTGGAGCGCAGGAAAGAGGTCCTCAAACAACTCGGGTCTTTCCTGGAGATGCACAGGATGGCAGGCAACGTGCTTCACAGAATAAGAAAGACGGTCAAAACGGCAAGCAGCTGGGACAAGGTGAAGACCGAATTACTGGATAAGGAACTCGGCGACGTGACGCCAGACATCAAGCAGTTGGAATGCCAGGCTGTCGTTCTTGACGGTCTCATGAGTCAAGCCCAGTATCACCTGAAGAGCATTGGCTCAGAACCCAGGAGCTCGTGCAAGGCTTTGGCTCAGGTGCTGGAGGCGGAGCTGGAGTCTGCCCAAAAGCTTCTTGGCACTAAACAAAGCGAAGCCGAAGCCCTCAACTTCCTGTGGAAAACTTTCAAAGAACGCAAAGAAAAGCTGCTGAAAGCCATTGAGGATACTGAAGATAAAGTGGACAAAGCGAGTTTGAAAGAGGTCACAGCTCTGCAGCACAGGTGAATATATTCGAACGAGAATTTGCACAAGGAACAGTGTAAACTGGAGTGAATATTGAACACAAATTATTACGCACATCATAATTAAATATGGCTATCAAATTAATGTTTCGGTGCCCTCCTTTGGTATAACCACTGCCCATTGCGTGGCTGAGCAATACATACCAGGACAGTCCTGGGTTTGATGCCAGTTGACTGATTTCAGCCGGATCGAAGGAGCAGTCAAAAGAGGACGGTCTTAAAACGGACCTTGAATGAGGCGAGAGAAGCGAAGGGACTCCTGGATGGAATTTTAGAGAGTGGGAGCAGATAGGCTGAAAACCTGAGTACTGTTGGTAGGGCGGGCAGGGTGGGGGAAAGTGAAGCAGGCCAGTGCCTGATGATTGGAGGGGAGGGATCAGGTGGGTTGATAAGGTTTCAGAAGGTAATCAGAAGAATAAGAATAGGTCAGAGTTCGGTCGGGGCAGGACCGCGGAAAGATTTGAAAATTAGGACGAGGATGAAGTCATTTTCTTTGTGGGAATTATTTTCCGTCAAAGCTGCGTGGGGGATTGTATGAACACTCTGAACATCTCTGACACCCCCCCCCCCTCCCCCGGTTCACTCGATGGAAGGCTTGAACTCGTGGGCTCGTGTTGAAGATTAAAAACTTGTCGAAGCTTGGGTGCAGAGAAGCCATTTGAGTTTACAGATGGGGGAACCACAAAGGGGTTCCCTTGTCGTGGAATCTCCTGGACAAGCTCGCGTCAGCTCAACAGGCTCTTCATCTTCTTCTGCAGGCTCAGATTCTTTAACCAGCTTGAGGAAGAGCTGAACACTCAGCAGCTGGAGTTGCAGTGGCTGAAAGACAAAGCAAAACCGTTGGCCGAGAAAGATAAGTCTTTGGCCACTGAAGCCGATAAGGAAATTCACTTGCTGGAATCACTCTGGAACGACGTGAAAAAACTCATCAACGACAAGTGAGTAAAGTACAATCGAATCAATTTGCAACATTTGGTTGGATTAGTACCTTATTTGGGTGATTTGCTGTCGGTTCCGTGACTAAACCACATGCGTGAAAGTAAAGCTGCTCACAATTATTTTGAAAGTTCCCCCTCGTTAAGGAATCCGGGATATCTTGACACCAAATCGTTTAGCCGCTCGGTGCTCTCGGTTGCACTAAAATGAGATTGTTGCAAACTGGAGACGGAACGAAAAGCAAAATGTTTGTTAAGGTGCTGCCAATGAGTAGCGATTGAGAGAAAGAAAGAGAGCATGCTTCGATAAGAATTGGAGTCCATCCTTGCATTTGATATAAATGGAGCTCCTGTGGCTTAGTGGTTAGTAGGGTCCGGCGATATATCGATATATCGGTAAAACCTGTTATAATTTTCATATTGATATGCCGGTATACGCATTTCAAAAATATCGATATATCGAAAAAGTCGATATATCGAAAAAATCGGGATGCGCGCGCACTGAACTACAAGACCCAGAATGCTCATCTCTATACACAATGCACAGACCGAGGTGCAAAGTCGCCATATTGTATTCATAGTCCTCGAATACAATGTACAGGTATTCAAGGGGTGGTGGGTGGGGGAGAGATGGTGGGGGGGTGGGGGTGGGAGAGAGGGACGGCGGCTGGGGGGAGAGAGGGACGGCAGTGGGGGGGAGAGAGGGACGGCGGCTGGGGGGGGGAGGAGAGAGGGACGGCGGCGGGGGGGAGAGAGGGACGGCGGTGGGGGGGAGAGAGGGACGGTGGCGGGTGGGGTGGGGGGAGAGACGGGGTGGATGTGACAATATACAGATAGATAGAGATGGGGGGGGATGTGAGAGAGGAGAGAGACACAGACAGAAAAACACAGAGATGGAGAGAGTGAGTGTGAGAGACACAGAGAGAGAAAGATATTTACCTCCTGAGGAGATAGGCCCCGAATGCGCGCGCACCTCCGAATGCGCGCACCACGCGCACATGCGCAGTACGAAAACCCCGAAAATATCAATATTTCTGTATATCTCTATGATCCCATCGATATATCTAAATCGGAAAATTTCCATAACCTAGTGGTTAGAGCACTTGTCTTGCAAGCTGGGGAGACCAAGCTGGGGAAGACCTGTGTTCGAATCCAGGCAGGTCAGGGCAAAACCTTGGGCAAGTTTCCTTACTGCACATGCTTGATAATAATCCCTCCCCCCAAAAATCCACAATAATAAAATTGGTCATTTCAATCCACGACTGTTTGTGGGGGACGCTGCTGTGTGCAATTGGCTGCCGCGATTCGCCCACAAATATACAGTCAATTCACTTTACAGTATATTCTGTGAAGCGCTTTGGGACGTCGATAAGATGTGCAAAGCGCTACATCAAATGCAAGGATTATTATTATATAGCACCTTATGTCTTTGAGACGTCTCACAGCGCTTCACAGAATATACTGTCAAGTGAATTGACTGTATATATTTTGTGGGTAAAATGAGGCAGCCAATTGCGCACAGCAGCGTTCCCCCACAAGGTTCCACAGTGGAAACTGAGGTGAAAGGTATCAAAACGAAGGAATGTTATTATTGGCTAAAGTTAACACTTGTGGAACAATTGGATGCAACCTGGGGTGCTTTGAGATGTCTCAAAGACGTGATAGGGCGCAATATCAAATACAAGGATTACTATTAAGTACAGGAGGTTGGATGGCAGGCAGGCAGGCAGGAGGCAGGGAGTTGAGGTAAGATTTACATTTCCTGTTTGGTGGGCAGTGACAAGCGGTGTTCTCCAGTGATCAATGCTGGAGTCCACACAGCTTTTCGCTCTGTACATCAATGACCCAGGGACACTTGAAAGCCAAAGATATACACTAATTGGGACCATTCCCTTTGTAGATGTGAATAGAGTCTGATTAGAAGGTCATCACGCGGAATACAATGTGCAGTACTAACTAAAACCTTTTCCCACCAGGAATTGGAGTCACTATAGTACACACAGTGTCAGCCTCTCTCTGTCTCTATCTTTCTCTCACAGGTCTCTCCACACAGTGCCCGACCTTTTCTCTCCTTCCAAACAGTGATTCTCTCTGTCTTGCTGTGTCTCTGACTTTGTTTGACTCTCAATATCCGTGCATCCCTTTCTGTCTGTGTGTCCCTCTCTGTCTGTTTTTCAGTCTGTCTGTCTTGGTCTGTTGGTCTGTCTGTCTGGCAGTTGGTCTGTGTCTCTGTCCGTCCGTCTGTCTGTCTGTCTGTCCCTCCGTCTGTCTGTCCATTTGTCTGTCCCTCTGTCTGTCTTGTCTGTCTGTCCGTCCATTCATCCATCTGTCTGTCTGCTCTCTGTCTGTCCCTCTGTCTGTCCCTCTGTCTGTCCGTCTGTCTGTTTGTCCGCCTCTGTCTGTCTGTCCGCCTCTGACTGTCTGTCCATCTCTATCCGTCCCTCTGTCTGCTGCCTGTCTGTCATTCCATCCGCCCGTCTGTCTGTCTGTCCATCCATCCATCCATCTGTCCGTCTCTCTGTCCTCCTGTCTATCCGTCCCTCGGTTTGTCAGTTCATGTCTTTGTCTGTCCCTCTGTCTGTCCGTCCACCCCTCTGTCCATCCCATCAGTCTGTCCCTCTGTCTGCCTGTTCCTCTCTCTGTCAGTCATTCCCTCTGTCTGTCCCTCCATCTGTCTGTCGCTCCGTCCATCTCTCCCTTCGTCTGTCTGGCTCTCCGTCCATCCATCTGTCCCTCCGTCTGTCTGTCTGTCCCTCCGTCCGTCTGTCCCTCCGTCCGTCTGTCCCTCCGTCCGTCTGTCCCTCCGTCCGTCTGTCCCTCCGTCCGTCTGTCCCTCCGTCCGTCTGTCCCTCCGTCCGTCTGTCCCTCCGTCAGTCTGCTCCTCCGTCTGTCTGTCCCTCAGTCTGTCCCTCAGTCTGTCTGGCCCTCTGTCCGTCCATCTGTCCCTCTGTCTGTCAGTTTGTCAGTCTGTCCCTCTGTCAATCTGTCTCTCTATCTGTCGGTCCTTCTCTCTGTCAGTCCGTTATTCCCTCAGTTCGTCCGTCTGTCCTTCCGTAGGTCCGTCCCTCTGTCTGTCGGTTCGTCCATCTGTGTGTTCGTCTGTCTGTCCCTTTGTCCGTCAGTCTGTCCGTTCCTCTGTCTGTCCGTCAGTCTGTCCATCCCTCTGTCTGTCTGTCCGTCCCTCTGTCTTGTCCGACCCTCTGTCTGTCTGTCATTCCCTCCCTCCCTCCGTCTGTCTGTCACTCCCTCCCTCCCTCCGTCCGTCTGTCTGTCCCTCTATCGGTCCGCCCCTCTGTGTGTCTGTCGGTCTATCTGTTGGTCTGTCCTCCCCTCTCTCCTTCTCTCCCCCTCTCCCCCCCTCCCTCCCTCCCTCCTTCCCATCCCTCAGCCCCTCCCTCCCTCCTTCTTGATTCTTTGTCTTTCTCTTTGTGTCCTACTCTGTATTGGACTCTCTATCTGCCTCTCTCCTTCCCTATCAGTCTCTCTCTATCTGTCTAACTCTTTCTCTCTCTCTTTATCTCTCTATTTCCATCTTACAATCTCTCTCTACCTCACTCGCTGTGTGACTTTCTCTCTCTCTCTCTCTCTCAGCCTGACTACTTATCTCTCGCACTCTTCTTTATATCTCATTCACTACCTGTCTCTCTCTCCAGCTCACTTTGTGTTCTTCGCTCTCTACCTCATTCACTCTCTGATTCTCTCTCTCCGTCTCTCTGTGTCTCTCTGTGTGTCCCTCTTTCTCTTACGTCTGTTGTTTGTCTTGTCTTTCGCTCTTTTTTCCTTTCTCTCTCAGTTGGACTCTCACATTCTCTCCGAGACTCCCTGTTTCTGAACTGCCTCTCACTCCCTCTTGTTTCCGATTGTCCGCCTGTCTTTCTCACTGTCTCTTTTTCTCTTTCACGCTCTATCTCTGCCTTTCCGCCTGTCTGTAAACCTCTCTCCTTCTCATCCTTTTCCCTGCCTCTTAACACGTCTGTCTGTTAGTGAGTGAGTACTGTTTCTGTCTATCTCTGTACTGACCTGTAGCAGATTTCTCCGCCTTGCGCTTCAGGTTCACAGTTGGGTAAAGTCGCGTACCTGGTTGTATCGCGTGCAAGCTCGCAACTAAAACTTTACGCAAACAGTTCAGCACCTCTGCATCTCAGCCCCGATGCGGGAGAGCGGACATGCGGCTGTCCCTCGTGTGGATAAGTGGCACTCTACTGTATAGGAATAGAGGTGAGTATACCCAAGTTTGCAGAGGACACGTAAGATATCTAGGAGGGGGGGTCACAAACTGAGAATAGGTCATTGCAGTAGGAATGGGCAGAACTGTGGCAGATGAAATTCATTGCAGGGAAGTAATAATAATAATCCTTCCATTTGATATAGAGCTTTTCAGGTCTTCTAGACGTCGCAAAGCGCTTCACAGAGTATACTGTACAGTGAATTGACTGTATATTTGTGGGCAAAACGCGGCAGCCAATTGCGCACCGCAGTGTCCCCCACGAACAGTCGTGGATTGAAATGACCAATTTATTGTTTTTTTTGAGGGGTTATTAGGCGTATGTAATAATACACAAACATATAAGAATGGCATTTACACTGTAAAGGCGAAAGCTGCGGGGTGGGGTGGAAGAGAAGTCCATCTCCACGAAGCGCTCATCTTGAGGTGTCTTCATAGAATCTTCGAATCTTGAGACAGGTTGATCTTTCTGTGTTGTTCAGGATGGAGGGGACTCCGCTATGGTAAGAGACTGGATTATATTATCTGGAGCGGAGGAGGAGGTGAATGGGTGATTTAATGCGCTCTCATTTGTGGGATTCACCAAATGACAAACTAAGCAGATTTTGAAATAAAGAGCAAAGCCCCCCCCCCTTTTTTTTGAGTATAAATGAAGAAGGGTTATATGGTCAGTTTGCGAGTAGTCCGATGTTAACAGGGGAGATGGGAGAGCAAGTCTTTCATCTTGTATGGAAGTCCAGAGGAAAATATTTGCCCTTCACTCCTTCACTGCACAGTTTACAACAACAACTTGCATTTATATAGCATATCATGCGGGATAGAGTCCCAGAGCACTTTACAGTGGTGGAGACTGACCCCCAAGCCAGGGGGAGAGGGAGGGGCGAGCCAACTGTAAGTATAATCAAAAAGAAAGGTCTTTAATAATAATAATAATAATCCTTGCATCTGATATAGCGCTTTCATTGTCTTCTATTTGTCTCAAAGCGCTTCACAGAGTATACTGTAAAGTGAATTGTTGTATTTTTGTAGATGAAATGCGGCAGCCAATTGTACACAGCAGTGTCCCACAAACATTCGTGGATCGAAATGACCAGTTTTTTTTATTGTTTCTTTTGAGCGATTATTATCAGGCATGTGGGAGTAAGGAAACTTGCCCCAGATTTTCGTCCTGCCGGGAAATCCAGGTCTTTGGCTTGCGAGGCGAGTGCTCTAACCACTGAGCGACAGAACTCCCAAGGCGGATTTGAAAGTGGAGAGGGAGGGGGCAAGGTGGAGGTATTGTGGAGGAGAGTTTCAGAGCTTCGGGGCGTAGTGGCTGACAACACAATTTACCCTTAGAAGCCCTTTGGGATGTCTTCCCTACGGGGGGGTGGAGCTCAACCAAATGTAAGGATATTATTATTCATCATTATTATTCAAATAAGAGGCCATCATCTTAACATCGGAGCTAAAATGGTTACAACAATGACAACCACAAAGTGACCTGTATATAGCGCCTTTCACGTCAGGAGGATGACCCGAGGAGCTGGACAGACAGTATTTCGGTGAACAGTGAAACGAGAAAAGATTCATTCTACCAAAGTGCTGTGCGAATGTCGATTTCTCTTCCCCATTAGCCTGCATTTGCAGAATAATTGAATAATTTTAAAGGGAGCTTGTCAGATGTCTTTGCTGTCATTTCTTCTAAATTTTCTGTGTATATAATTTTGAACAAACGTCACACGAGCTCTAGACGAGCTCTCGGCATATGGTGTGGCTCACCACGCACAAATCGAATCAGAGTCTGTTAGCTCACAAGCTTTTGGAGCTTCCTGGACGAACACTTTCTGATTTCCTACTTTATGCAAAAATGAATGGACTGACTTCTAGATGTGAGTGTACAGCCGCAGTATCAAAATATTAGTTGGAATCTCAAAGAGGAGTGGAGGGAAGAGTTTGACCGAGATTGACAGCAGATTTAATTTGGAAGCGGCCGCTGAAAGTATGTGGAGATTATTTGTCCCCTCTTCTCCAAAAGGTGCTGATTAATGTTGGATGTACAGTTCTAACGCCATCATAAACCTTCTTGTACCTCATTCCTATGGATGCTCCTCCTATGTGAACCCAGATGCTGAGTGGTCAGTCAGCTAACTGATATCAAGATATCTACGTGTGTGTGTGTGTGTTTTTTCCCCCCCAATAGTTGACATTGTTTATAGATTAGAACCACAAATGGTCTGGTTTTTGTTCCCCCCACCACCACCACCCCACCTTTATAGAAGTGTTATAGCCATTTATGGTGCCTCTATTGCCAGGACTCCTGAGATCAGGACCCCCTTACCCAGCGCAGGAATCAAACCTTGCATCTTCCTGGGTGTGTATGTCTCTGTTTCACAGTGCACAGTGAACTGATTTGAATGAGCAGTTAAGGAACTGAATGGGGCACGTATTTTACTTTGGTATTTTGGTATGTTAGTGCACAGCGATGAGCAAATGCTTTACGTTTCCAGTTCCATTTCCCTCCCGTCTTGGTTACAGATTGATACAAAGGGACACGTACGTAACTGACGAGGAGTGAGTCACGGTATACTGAACGGAGCAGTAGCTGATAGCACAATGGAATCCATTTCCCTGTGCTTTTCGGTCTAGCGCACCACATTTGGGTGAAGTGCGTTTTCGGATGATTTCCACTGATTTACCGTGTCTTCATTCTAGTCAGGATCAGTGCAGCTTTCTGGT
The DNA here is from genome assembly GCA_035084275.1 of Hydrolagus colliei. Taxonomy (NCBI): domain Eukaryota; kingdom Metazoa; phylum Chordata; class Chondrichthyes; order Chimaeriformes; family Chimaeridae; genus Hydrolagus; species Hydrolagus colliei. The sequence goes on along the minus strand of CM068744.1, from coordinate 100,688,580 downwards.
TACACTCATGAGGAAGCATCAAAGCTGCAAATCCGCTATTGTAAAAGTGGTTGAAAACGCCGAAACTGTAGCTGTGATAAAATCCACACCTTTGGACGAAGAAGATACAAGGAGAAGTTTGTCACGGGTAAGGGGGAGACCAACTCAGCTTTATCTGTTAACTGCGGTATTACCAAACCCCAACAACGGGTGCACTGGAAAGCCATTTGTAGAATTCTGCCGTACTGGCAATGCAGGATGTAATGCCTCCCATCCCTCCCCCTCACCACATCACATTCCTTTCAATAGTCCAATGTTCAGAGATTAGTTAACATGATCGTTTAACCCACCTGAACTTTAATTTGTGCATCGTGTGCGGTGGTGTTGTATTTACTGAATCGCCCCTACATCATCTTTATTCGGTAGATTTTTAAACGTTAAATAGCAACCGTCACATAAGCTACAGTATACATACCATCATCTGATATGTACTGTATCATCGTCCAATGGTATAATTCTGCTGTGAAACACAGCAGTTCAAATATTTCATGATATGCAGCGAGAGGGATAGCCGATTGCTTGTCAGTCAATGCAGATAGCTGATCCTCCTCCGCTCCACCATCGGTGGCCGTGCCTTCAGCCACTTCTCCCCAAAGCTATGGAACTCCCTCCTTCAGTCCCTTCGCCTTGTCTCCTCATTACACATTTTCAGATTGCGCCTGAAGACCTTCCTCTTCGGCTGTGCCCCCTTCCTCTGGCTTGGCATCGGGGTCCAACGTTGTTAAGTGCTTTGGAATTGCCGCCTGGCGAGGAACGTGCTCTAGAAATGCAAGTTGTCATTGTTATTCCGGTGGTGGCTGAACTAATGCGAGAGCGAAGTGTTTCTCTAATTCCCTCTGTTTGTTTGCTAGCATGAAGCTGTGAAGACAGAGTTAAACAGCAGCCAAGAACAGCTGGATGAATTTACTTCAACTGGGAAGCAGTTACTGGCTGAACTGAAGAAGATCCATGGTTTTGACCCAATTCCAGCCAAACAGGAGTTGGACAGTGTCGTGGACCAGTGGCTAGATGTAAGCAAGATACTATACTACATAATAAAATTGGTCACTCGACGCAGCTGTGTGCAATTGGCTGCCGCATTTCACCCACAAATATACAGTCAATTTATTTTACAGTATGTTCTGTGATGTGCTTTGAGCCGTCTAAAAGACATGATAAGGTGCCATATCAAATGCAAGGATTATTACAGTAAAAGCCCGTTTATCCGGCACCCAATCAACCGTAACTTCCGTATAACCAGCACGAATAAACAGGCTTTTACTGTATTATACTTTGGTATACTGAACTTCAAGGGAAAAATCTTCCTTGCCAGATGGCCAACGAGTGGCTACCATCCTTAGGGGAGGAGCACGTAGGTCTCCTTAGGACTAAGCCGGCTCAAAGTTGGCAAAGGAATGTCAAAATTGAATCAACACTCTGTAATTTTGGTTACCGAAAGTCTTACCACCAATCCGATATTACTTGTAAAATAAGTTCCTTTAATAACTCTTCCCACTTGAGGGATTCATTTTGCATCCATGTTGTCCAGTTCAGGAACACATTCACAAGATCACATTAGTTTGGATATAGAAGACCTGTCAGCCCACCCTATTGCTTCCTTCCAGGACACTCACCATAACCAAGCATTTTAATACAGTACTTGGTGTTTGTCAACATATGAACTAATTCAGTATTAAGTACAAGTAAAAATCAATTGTATTCAGGAAGCAAAGCATTACATTCAATGGATTATATATTGTGATTCTATTGGAGTTTCCTTACTCCACACGCCTAATAATAATCTGTCCCCAAAAAACACAATAATAAAAATTGGTCATTTCAATCCACGACTGTTTGTGGGACGCTGCTATGCGCAATTGGCTGCCGCGTTTTGCCCCCAAATATCCAGTCAAATTCACTTTACAGTATATTCTGTGAAGTGCTTTGGGACATCGATAAGATGTGAAAAGCGCTATATCAAATGCAAGGATTATTATTATTATATACACTGGATTATATATTTATTTTTCTTTATTTTTCTTCAAACTCTCAGCTCTCATGGCATTGATTCTTGCTTTTCTTTTTAACTTACCTTAAACATGCTGGAAGACCAGAGTTTGGTTATACAGTATTTAAGATGACGTCTGCTATTTCCCACTCTAACTCATTCTTTCTGTGAATTTCAATGCTGTAAATCTTTAAACCTCCCTAAGTCTTTCCTCCCACCCCCCACCACAATGTTAAATCACAGAATTTGTTATTTGATTTTCACCCCCTTTTTTTGTGTTCTCCTATGTAAGTCTTTGTGACCCTTTGCCCTTAGGTTTCTCAATAAAACGGAAGTTGACCTTTGAAACAAAGCTTGCTAAGCATGTATTCTGGAATCCATTAAGTGCTGCATGTTAAATTACATACAGAGTATTTTTATTTAAAGTTGACCGATAATACTGCAAGCTTTAACAAGATTAAACACAGAACTCCTTCTGTACTGTCCATGTTCCCAAAATATTTTCGGATGAATGCAGTTTGAAGGTTTTTGTAGTCAATCAGTCAATCAATCAAGCACCTTTTACGTCGAGAGGACGTCCCAAGGTGTTGTACAGTCAGGTAGGGACAAGAGCAGGGTGGGGGTGAGGGGTCGAGGCAGGATGAAGGAGAGTAGGAAAATTGACTGTATATTTGTGGGCGCAACACGGCAGCCAAATTGCGCACAGCAGTGTCCCCCAAACAGCTGTGAAAGTGGGGTTAGGGGAGAAAGGGGGGAAAGAGAATAAGGGGTAGTCTTGTTGTTAATGTTGGGATAGGTGTCGCTGACTTTTCTTTTCCTTTCGTTAAAACAGGTATCTGAGAGGCTGGATGACAACATTGAACGATTACGATTGAGCCTTGCGTTGTGGGAAGATGTGCTTCAAATTAACGATGAGGTTGATTTTTGGTCCAACAGTTCTATCTCTGAACTGAATGAAACAATGAACAACTTGAATGATAGCCAGAGGATGGAAACAAGACTAGTGGAGATCCAGGTACTATATATATTTCAAAGGGTTATTTGCTTTGCATGACCTCGGTGTCAATTGACATGTTGGTTCTCATAATATATTGCTGTTTCGTTTTCCTCAACGATGATTAAATTTGATGAAAATCCAATAAAACATTTAAAAATCCAGAAATATCAAGTTACCTATTTCAGTTAAACAAAATAGTTTCTTACATCAGGTTTTAACGACCCCAAATGGTACTTTTTGTGGGAGGAAAAGAAATAAGGCATATTTTTGTAGTATCTTGTCACATCAAAATATTTCAAAAGCCTCCCTGACAAGTCCTAATAGCTGTATTTCTAGTAAAGAATTGTTCTTGACTAAATGAACCACACGACTTAGTGAGCACTGAATTATTTGTGCTTACGTGATCAGATGGTTCAGTGGTTTCTTTGAGTTATTTTTGGCAAGGCGTTCATTGTATAATGAGGAAATGCCTTGACCTATGTGTTCCAGTCTGCCCTAAAATATGTTCATTGTGCATATCACGAAGGAATTCCTGCTAGCAAACAGTTCAAAGATCTCATTAATATGATTCATGATGAAAATCTGTTCTCTGAAAACAGATTCTCTTTGGAGAGGTCAGACCGACTGGAGTTGGTTACTGAGGCACATTTCCATGGTGTTTTTGTCAATACACAACACGAGACAGTTCTGATTGTCCCCTTTATTTATCACAGTGATAATCACTGCTTATTTTGTCAGTCAGCAACCCGTAACCTCAGAAAGAAGACCACATCTCAACGAGGTCGGAGGAATTTATGTGGCAAACAGTACAAAATTGGAAAATGTTCTAAAATTTCATTTTGCGTTAAGATTTCAAAAATCAGTTCATTATCCACAAACAAGTGCCAGTCCTCTCTGTGCGATAATTTTATTCCAGTTGCCTAGAAACCAATGCGACTGTTTCTATGCCAACACTACCCCGCTGTTAATGATGTGTGTCGGGCTGGCTCAGTTGGTAGCACTCTCACTTCTGAGTTGGAGGGTTGTGGGTTTGAAACCCGCGCCAGGTCTTGGAACTCATATAGTCTTAAGTGTTGGGAAAAGTGCTGCATTGTTGAGAGATTTCATCCTTCGGATGAGACCCCACATCAAAACCCTATCTGTCTGTTCAGCTGGACATTCAAGATCCCATGGTACTATTTGAGTCTGGCAAACAACAACAACAACAATACAAATGATAATAATAATCCTTGCATTTGATATAGCGCTTTTCACATCGTATCGACGTCCCAAAGCGCTTGGCAGATATACTGTAAAGTGAATTGACTGTATATATTTGTGGGCGAATCGCGGCAGCCAATTGCGCACAGCAGTGTCCCCACAAACAGTCGTGGATTGAAATGACCAATTTTATTATTGTGTTTTTTTTGGGGGGGAGGGATTATTATTAGGTGTGTGGAGTAAGGAAATTTGCCCAAGGTTTCGCCCTGACCTGCCTGGATTCGAACACAGGTCTTCCCCAGCTTGGTCTCCCCAGCTTGCAAGACAAGTGCTCTAACCACTAAGCCACACAAATGATGATAATAGTGCTTGTACAAGTACCCTATCGCTTTGTCGAAATGTCATGGAATTAACTTACACAGTATACAAGTTACAAACAAATGCACAAACTAGTTTATTGATACTTACAGCTGCAAGGGGAAGCACCCACACAAGTCAGCAACCCTGGGTGGCACTTCCCAAAGTGCAGATGGAATACAACAGTTTATATACTTTATTTCCACACCCCGTGACAATCGTGCGATTATTATAAACTAATCATAATGAATCATTTAATCACAGAACGTCTGCAACAAATTTAACACCAAGTACATTAGCCATAGTATGGGAAAAAGAGCAATGTCTGTTGTCAGCAAAAAGCAGAATCAGACAACCATGATGTAATCTTAAACAAAGACAAAATGTGCTGGGAAAACTCAGCAGGTCAACCAGCATCTATAATATTTAATGGTTTAATTTTGCACAATGTAATTTTAACAGACACAATTTAATCTTGAAACCGAGGAGAAGGTCAGGTCAGGTGCTGGAACAATTGAACATTAAATGCAACAATAAGATATGCAAACAGGGATGTACTGGTATGCCAGGGCCATGCGACCTAGGTGGACTGGTGGTATATTCTGTGTCACCTTCCACAGAATTATCTCAGGATATACTGTAAAGTAGATTGACAATGTATTTTGTGGGTGAATCACGGCAGCCAGTTCGCTCGCAGCAATGTCTCACAAACAACAACAAAATTGCACTTATATAGCGCCTTTCACGTCGGGAGGAGGTCCCAAAGCGTTGAACAGCCAGATTGGGACCTGAGCGGGGTGGTGGGGGGGGGGGGGTGGGGTGGGGGGGGGGGGGGTGGTGTCGGGGTAGGAGGAAGGAGAAGGAGAGTGGGAGAGGGGGAAGAGTTAGTGGGGGAGCCGAAGGCGCGGTCGAAGAGGAACGTCTTGAGACCGGCCTTGAAGGGGGAAAGGGGGGAAGCGAGGCGGATGGGCTGTGGGATGGAGTTCCACTCCAACAACCATGGAGTGAGTGACCATTTTGTTTATTTTGGTAGATTGTTGGGATTAGTGAATTTGGTGGACACTGAAACGCCCTCGTCTTTTTGAATAATATCATGGGATCTTTAAGTGTTCACCCAAACAGGAAGACGAGATCTCAGTTTTACCATCTCCTAATGTCTCCAGACTGTAATTCTCTCATGTGAATCCACATACATGCACATGAGGATTGGAAGAAGTAACCTTGTGTGTTACAACAATTTTGTTGTTGTTGTTGTGTGTTATGGACACAATTTTGACAATTGAAAAGAGGATCCAGGTTGCACAATTACTGGATCACAACACTCATAACTTACCTTTAACCCCTGATGAAATATATAACATCATGTAGATGTATAATGAAATTCAGCGATGATTTGGTTGTATTGTCTTGCAGGCTGAGGTTAAAAGTCAAGAGCAGAAACTGGAGACCTTACATTCTAAAGTCTCAGAGCTGACACAGTTATCAAAAAGTCACGTTCCTCCTCCTATGCTACAGGTAAGAGTCAGCTTCTCATACCGTTCTACTTTCATCATTAATCTGAGAGACGGAGCAGGTATACAAGTAAACATTTTACGGTCTGAATTTCCATCTAGTTTGAACCTGGACGGCTTTTTGTTTTGAAACTGAAGATCATGCAGAAGCACGAGAAATGATTAAACTCCGGCTTATCTCGGAATTCTTCTTCTTAAGAACTGTGGGCAAACTTGCTTCCGTTAAGACCAAATTGATGAATTTTTTCCACAATTTTGCTCAAACTTAAATTTTAGGATAAAATAATTACAGTATATTCAGTGAAGTGTTTTGAGACTTCTAGAAGATGTGAAAAGCGCTATATCAAATGCAACGATTATTATTATTATTACAGTATATTGCTCGCTAGGAAGCTGTATCTACCGTATCACACCTCCCATCAATGCAACTGATCACTTCATGAATGCACCCAAATTCCACTCATACGTTTCCCAGCGGTTCAGATGAAATTGTAAACTGCGAGGTGCATTTTAATGGGAAACCCCTGCCATAATAGACTATCCGTGGGTGTATTGTCACAAACTTAACACAGTTAGAAATTACGAAAGGCAGACTTTAGTGAGGATTTCGTGAATGAAAAGTACGGGGTAAGGTTGATGCTATCAGCCTGTTGAATGCAACACGCAAAAGATGATCGAACGTTGTATAAGACCCAATAACATAGAAAATCAATAAACTTGAGAAGATTCTTTTCCCCGCGTGTGGTCGTTCCGGCAAGATAAAACAGTTGAAGCCTTTGAGCTGGAACGGGATGAATACCTGTTGAGAAAATGGATTGGGAACTGTTAGCTCTGCTTAATTACCATGGTGATTAGGATGGAAGTGAACTAATCTCGAATTTAGGGGATTAACAGCGTTGACAATATTACGGTGATCATATCTGCCGTGTGGAGGAAGCAGACTCCATTGTCCTTTCTGTTTCAATTTCCACAGGGAGGGCACTCTTCGGGAGTGGTTTGACAGTGGAATCTTTTACCCAGTGTAAAGTGGGAGAATGTTGATTGGAAATAAAAAACCAAATGAAAGACTTAAGATACCATTTTGTTGTTGTCAGGTTAAATTGAATGCACAATTGAGTAACGTGCATTATGTGATTAGGGTAATTTATGTTTTCACAGTGGAATCATACCACTTGACCGACTTATCACAACATTTCACTATTTTATGCCTGCAGGCAATGGAAACCGATGTGCAAAACAAACTGGAACAAGCTCGGGAAGTATCCGAGAAGGCCACAGAGACACTGAAAGAGTTTAACGCACAGAAGAATCAGATGGAGAGCTACGTCACTGAGCTAACAGATTGGTTACACAAAGTGGAGGAATCGTTGTCCACTTGTGTAAATAGCCAGGATATGGAAGATCTAAAGAAAGCCAAGGTACCATGGACATGAATGCATCGGTTAACTTTTTCTTAAAATGTCTGCAATCTTTCAAGCAGCTTCCACGTATACATTGGATGAAGCCCAAATCTACTTCTCCTCCTTCAGCTGAAACTCCAGGTCTGCTGATCCAGGTCAGCTTGCCTGGATGAGCACAAGCTTTATGCAGTTGAATGTTGGCGAGACGGAGACTGTACTCCTCGGCTTTGTCAACAACTTTGTCCTCGACTTCGGGTTCAATCCTGACCTGGCCTTCCTACCCAAATATAATAAAATTCAAAACTCCTTCGGCCGTATACACTCACCTGCAGCGAATCCCCATACCTCCATCACCCCAGTCCTTGCCAGGCTTTGCTGGCTCCCAATTACAGAACAAATTGACTTTATGATCGCCCACTCGTTTTCAAATCATTTGATATCCTGTCGCCTCTCCGACCTGTTTACGCTTCCACACCCCTCAATCCGCTATCAGCAGTGGCTGTGCTTCCAGTCACTAGGCCCCAAAACATTAGAACTATCACCGTCAATCGATCTGCCTCACCTCCTTCGCTGTCTTCAGATGTGGAGCTCCTGTGGCTTAGTGGTTAGAGCACTTGTCTTGCAAGCTGGGGAAGACCTGTGTTCGAATCCAGGCAGGTCAGGGCGAAACCTTAGGCAAGTTTCCTTACTCCACACGCCTAATAATAATCCCTCCAAAAAAAAATAAATAAATAATAAAATTGGTCATTTCAATCCATGACTGTTTGTGGGGACACTGCTGTGCGCAATTGGCTGCCACGACTCGCCCACAAATATACAGTCAATTCACTTTACAGTATATTCTGTGAAGCACTTGGGGACGTCGATAAGATGTGAAAAGCGCTATATCAAATGCAAGGATTATTATTTTATATACATATCTGGAGTGACCTTGGTCACCGTTCCTCACTCCCTGGAATGGCTCAGCATCAAGCTCCTCTGTTAAGCACTCCCAACTCTACCCCCTTGAAGGTCACTATATAAACGCAAGCTGTCGTCGTCGGACGTTTATTTTACTTCTCTATTTCAGGAAATACACAAAGAGCTCATTAGCCAGCAAAGCAGCATTGACTCAGCCCGAGAGAGCCTCAACAGCCTTTGCCGCAAATATCACTCGGCAGAGCTGGAAGGGCTTGGGAGCAGAGTCACTGAACTTATCAAGAAGTACGAGGCTGTGAATCAGTTGTCGTCCAAAACGCAAAGTGGCCTGCAGGATGCTCTCGAGACACACTTTAATGGTGAGGAAGACCTCGATAGGGATTTCACTGAGTAGGAATTGATTTTTGTTGCTTTACTGGACGTCCCCCCTACCCACATCATGTCACAGTTCATTAATTTCTCGAAATTCCACTGTGGGTTGAGTAACCTCTACAATTTTACAACGGCTTTAGGATGTTTTGCGTTTTTGTTATCCTTTTAATTCCTGATCGAACCCCCAACTCGATTCTTGAGAATCCTGAATGGGAATTTAGGAAAGGAATCTACTGAGATGGTGTAATGTAAAGGAAGGCTGTCTCCTGTTCAGTTATGTGTGTTGATCAGCATTGCCTTTAAGTCTTGAGAATTAGTGACTAGTGTACATTATTCGTTGGATTTGGGATTAGAGTGGTTAGATCCAGTGGAGGAGCTGGGTTACCATTTTAGTTTCAATGGACCAAATGGCCTCCTTCTGTGCTGTAATGTTCATGATTGTACGCACAATATTGTCTTTGGGACTATTGTCTTTCGACATGCTCACTGTTTTAAAAGTTTGAATGTCAATTTCTGGGTGTAACTCAACAAATCATTTTTAACAGAAATGTTTCATTAATTGCAATGTTTTATTGGTGAAAGACTCCTTGCAGGGTTTCCAGCAGTGGCTTTCCGATGCGAGAGCAGCAGTGAAGGAGTGCAGTGACCAGTCGGGAGACGTTTGCTCCATAGAAGAGAAACTGCTCAAACTCACGGTGTGTGAAACACTCAGTTTAATGACCCATAGAGTGTATTTCCATTTTGACAAAACCTGACATTTCAATTAATATACAGTAGTAGTAGTTTCATGCAGGTTCCTTCTGGCCCTATATCTCTAATTTCCCAATACATTACTTCAAATACACACACATCCTTAAAGCTATAAGATTTTTGCCAGTGCTTGAGGCTAGCAGCTAAGGATTTGCATGTCTTAATTAACTCAGAGCATGTAAATTACTTGATATACTCCATTGCTGCTTTGTTTCCATCGCATTGCAATGAACAACAAATCATTTTCCTTAATAGAAACAAAATAGCTGTAGGGGATGGATAATGATGTGTATGTGTCAGAATACTAACTTCTCACACTCAAGACATTTGATAGACTTGATGCTTTTTTCCAAGCTAGGTGATTTACTGAGTTTGACAGCGCGAGTTTATAATGGGAAATCCCTTCTATCCAAAATCAATATCCGCCCCTCTGGCTCCATCGACAACGGAAATGATCGTGTGCTGAGTTTACTGTTTCCCCGCGGCATAGATGGGGAACACGTGTGAGAACACCCATCATAAGCTCAGCCTCGCTCAGTCGGTAGCATTCTCGTTCCTGATTCAGAAGGTTCAAGTCCACGTCGAGATTTTGACCTGACAGTCTGAGATGATGTTCCGTTGCAGTGTTGAGGATGTGCTGCATGGTTGGAGGTGCTGTCTTTCAGATGGGACATTAAACCATGGTCCCTTTTATCTGCTCAGATAGATTGCTGAAAGGAGGGGAGTTTCTCTTGGTGTCCTCGTCAACAATGCCCTAAATAAAATTGGTCACTCTCTCCGTGGCTGTTTGTGGGATATTGCCACGCGTTTGCCTTCACTCTAGTCGCTCTCTGTATATTCTTGTTTCTCCCACTAAATATCCAAATTCATTCACCTTGCAGTATATTCTGCGAAGCGCATTGAGATGCCTCAAACATGTGATAATGCGCAATATCAAATGCAAAGATTATTATGAAATGCTGTGAAGTGCTCTAAGGCTTTTCCTGTTGTGCCCCTATATCAAATGTGAGGATTATTACATGAAATAATTATTACATAATTATTACATTATTGCATGAAACTTCAGAAATAGCCTGAGCTCCAGAGAAAGGTCTACGGCTACTTATTAAAGAGGTCAGATATTTGTCTGAATTGCCCTGCTCACCCAAATATTTCTAATGGGTGCACCAAGCAATCTTGAGTCTTGAGAAAAAGGTGTTTTTTTGCAGAAAGGAGTTAGGTGATGGATGCTCAGTACAGTAAAATCCAGTTTATCCGGCACCCCCGGGACCTAGCCAATGCCGGTTAAAGCGCGTGCCGGATATTCGGCCGAAAACCCCCCCAAAAAAGCATTTTTCCGGATAAATTCCGGTTAATCGAATGCAGACCTTTTTTTTGCGATGCCGGTTACGCGGAAGTTATGGTTGATCGGCTGCCGGATAAACAGGCTTTTACTGTACATCACTTGAACGAATCTCACTTTAGGCATTGTGGGCTGTTGTCTTTTTCACAGGAGTTCCTGAACGGTGTGAGCGTGGGGCAGGATAAACTGGATCAAACAGTCACTGAAGGAGACAAGTTGGTGTTGCACTTGCCAAAACCAAGTGCTGCCCACGTCCAACAGCAGATGGCAAACAATCAGCAAGAATGGCAGGAGTTCCTATCTCTATGCCGTCAGAACAAGGGTAGCCTACAGGACTGTGCTGATGAGCTCAACAGGTGGGTGTCAAGACCAGTGTAAAATAGAGGAAAAATAGCTATTTCTCAGAACAGGGACAATGAGTGTTGACAGAAAATAGAACAGATGGGGGGTTGGCAGGTATAATTTAGCAGCCGTTGTGCTGTCTTGTTGCCCGGTTACCTGTGAGTTTGTGAGTTATTATTGTCTCTCTGCATTGTCTTTATTTTTATACAAAAAGCAATGAGATTGTTTGCTGAAAACAGATTGAGGGGTGGGTGTGCGGGGGTAACCTTCTCAATTCATTGTACAGTAAAAGCCCATTTATCTGGCACCCTCAGGACTTGGCCAATGCCGGTTAAAGTGCGTGCTGGATATTCGGCCAAAAACACAATTTGTTTTAAAAAAAGAATGCATTGTGCCGGATAAATTCCGATTAATCGAATGTGGACTTTTATTTTGAGGTGCTGGTTATATGGAAGTTATGGTTGATCGGGTCACGGATAAACGGGCTTTTATTGTACTGCTTCTGAAGTACAAGCTGGCTCAGAGCGATTGTGAATGACTCGCGCTCTGTTTCCTCACCCGCCATGCACGGCACATTCCTTTGACTGTGATTAGGTCCTTGCTATGTATGGTGCAGCACACATCAATTCCAAGTTGATACTGGGGTGATTTCTCAAGCATGAGTGCCTTGTTAAGTCCACATTAGTCTTGTGTGAGCCTTGACAGTGAACTCTGGCTGGCTATTGGAACCTATGTTAAAGCTTATCTAGCGCTGTCCAATAGACATTTTGTTTGAAATTCTTCTTTGTCACAGATGGATTGGTGCAACTGTGGAGGCAAACGCACTAAATAAAGTTGCAAGCGGTTGAATAAAATCAATGCTGGCCTCAAATAGTGTTTTGACACATGACACATGTTTCATGTTTTCCATTGTATTGATCGAAAGTGTGTGCCATCCATGGTAGGTTTGAGAGCTCTCACAAAAAGCTGAGTCTCTGGATCCAAGAGATGGAAGAAAAAATGACCTCCGAGTCCCTGAAAGATAAGAAACCGAATGTCCCAGAGAAGCAAGCAGAGGTGGAGTGGATGGACGATTTTCATGAGGAACTTCGAGGAGAGAGGTACGCAAATAGCATGTAGGTTATTGTGTCAAAAGAAATGGACTCATTAAAATTGAATTTATAGCATGGAAAGAGATCTTTCAGTCTGCCGAGTCAATCCAGGTCACATTGGAACTATCTTTTAATTCTGCTATGATTCCCTCGACTTTCCCCCTAACCTTTTGTACCGTTTCTCCGCAAATATTTATCCTGTTCCCTTTCGAATGGTCCCATGGTTTTAGGCGTGCCACTTCGGGATTTACAGTGAGGCCTGACATTTCGTTGCCAAGCACGTCCACTTTGATCCACCTCATCTCTAATCGTGATTGAGTGGCATATATGGCACAGTGTAGGCAGTAAAAGTTGTATTTTATTTAAAGCTCTTTCTCAAGCATCAAGAACACCTTGCACTAAAGCTTGCTTTGTATTTCACTCTCCAGGGATTGCTTTGATAACTTGTGCCAGAAGGCTCAAACTTTGAATGAACTGGGCTACGGAGACGGGAGTGAAGTTCGTCTGGCCTCCCAGCTGATGTCCCAATACCAGATCCTGGGCAAGACCGTGAAGGAGAAATTGCGAACCTGTCACTTTGCTCTTCAGGAGCATCAGGCCTTTGAAGAAATCCAACAGAGCACCTGGGCATGGCTGAAAGGAGTTCAGGACCAGCTCACAACGATTGAGAAAACCATTGGCAATAAAGCCACCTTTGAAAAGCAGCTGCTTCAGGTCCAGGTGTGATTCAGTTAAAATAATTCCAGTGTCAACGTCGTGTCTTTGAGCTATCTGAGTAACTGGTCTCAACCAGTAATAATCTGAGTTAATGTTGCTTTCTGCATAAGTGGCCCAGCCTATATTGACCTCTGCAGAAATGGACACTATTTTCATACTCACTGAGAGCATGATAATAGTAATCCTGGCATTTGCGCAATTGGCTGCCGCGTTTCGCCCACAAATATACAGTCAATTCACTTTACAGAATTTGAGACGTCTAGAAGATGTGAAAAGCGCTAGATCAAAATGCTAGGATTATTATTATTATTATTATTGTTGTTGAATTGCCACTGGACGAGTGTCATGCCTCGTGCTAGTCAGGAAGAAACACGAGAAGCGCTAATTGTGGAAACAGCTTTCCTGCAATTATTTTTTAATAGAGCAACGCTGGAACAATGCTACCCTGGTTTGAGTCTAATTGTAAGCTTTCTCCGTTTGTCGCAAGGAAATCCTGTTAATGAAAGGGGAAGGAGAGGTGAAGCTTAACATGGCCATTGGCAAGGGCGAAAAGTCACTGCAGATCAGAAATGCGGAGGGGCAAAAAGTCATTCAGAGCCAACTCCAGACATTGAAGGACACATGGGCAAATGTCGTCAGCACCTCTGTGAACTGTCACAGGTAATAACATGGGTTATGCTGGGATGAGACTGGAAGCTGTCACAGTCTAACAAAACAGAGCAATGGGCCAATATGGCTTGATTTTCCCAGATAGTGATGATAATTTGCTATCTTGCCGTGTATCTTCCACGGACATGCTGCACCACCTTCCCCCCTCCTCTCAGTAATACTGGAATTCCTCTCTGTACATCGTCCCAATATACGTTGTTTCGATTATACGTTGTTGGTGAATTCATAAATAGTTCAAAAAATAATTTGAATATTGGATTAATTGAAGGGATATTAGCTGATTACATTTTATGTTTTTTTTTAGTAAATGTATAAATAAGATAATAAATACAATTAAGAGAATACATACTGGAGATGGTTGATGTGATCAGTGAGTGGGAGGGGATCGAGTCATTCAAATTAAGGGGTTGGATTACCTGCCTCTTGTACAGATCACCAGAGGGGCCTATCTCTTAATTAATTGTATTTTTTATCTTATTTATATATTTCTTAAACTTTTATTTTTAATTTTCAATACTAGTGGTGTTGTTTTTGGTCTTTATTTAATATTAGTGTAAGAAAATTTAGACCAGAAATGGACTGAAGGAACGTAACCCCCTGTTGATAGCATTAGGGTCTATGGTCATTTAGGTTTCGCTATATGTTGTTTCACTTAAAAATTGCACTTTTCAAGAACACATCCCCAACGTTAATTGAGGAGTCCCAGTAAATAATTTCACCCACAAGCTGACCCTTGCCTTCCTCCTCCTTCTGATTGACGGAGGCCATTGTGGAGGCAGTGTAGTGGGTTTGATCACCACTACCTTGATGTCATGGTGGGTCACCGTTCCCTTCCTCCCCACAGCCGCCTGGAATGGGTGGTCGGGCAGTGGAACAGCTACCTGGACGACAAGACCCAACTGCAGCAGTGGATGGAATCCTTGGAGCAGGGATTGAGCCTCGAGATACAGCACCAACCGGACCTGAAGGAGAAGTTGTCCGAGCTGGAGCGGTCGCAGAGTTTGTTGGCTGATGTAGAGAAACGCTCCATCATGCTCAACCGGCTGATTGAGAAGGCCAGGGAGCTTCTAGAGAAAACCGGTGACCCAGCGTTTGCGGAGGAGGCACAACTGGAGATGCAGACCCAGTTTGCCGACATTGTTGTGGTTTCCAGGGTAACGTGAACTTCTCAAAATAACTGAATCCTCTTAAGATACGATGATAATAGCTGATGGTTTCATTCATGCCTTCATCACATCCAGGCTCGACTAGGCTTTGTCGAGCCTTCCCAATTCCTCCCTCCATATGCTGGAGAACTCTGCAGCCCCTGACGTCTACCTCTACAAGCTCCGTGACCCCCATCTCCCCCATTCTCGCCCGACTCCATTGGCTCCCCGTCACCCAGAGGATTCAATTCAAGATCCTGGTCCTCACCTTCAAAGCTCTCCATGGCCTTGCCCCACCTGACCTCTGCAACCTCCTAACCCCCTACCAACCTGCCCGCAAGCTCTCGGCCTGCTCCATGTCTCCCACCTCACCTGGGAGTCACCATCTTCAATCACTCTGCCCCCTAACCTCTGGAATTCCAATCCGTAGTACCTCTGCCTCGCCCCCCTAGCCTCCTTCCAAGTACCACCTCCTCTTCAACGGTCCCATCGGTCACCCCAAATCCCCTCCTTTCCCTCCATCCTCCCCGATCTTGACCCCAGCTCGGGTCTGAAACAATGACTGTCCAGCACCTTGAAACGTCTTCCCGACATGAAAAGCGCTATATAAATTGGTAGCACAAAATTCATGTAATTTTGTTGTTGTTGTCTTCTGCACGACTTAGGGAGGCAGTGAATGATGACTGTGTCGGCAAATTCCCAAGGGAGTAAGATAACTATTTGATGGAGGAATTGATTGAGGGAGTGTGAGAGATGTAATCATTTAAAAAAAATTTTTTTTTAACTTTGGGACCGTTCAGGAAGACCACAATGCGTCGATGGTCTTTTTAGTCACCTCAACAAAACACGGTCGATCTTTTGCAGGGGAGAGTTAAGAAGCTAGAGGATAATGTTCACGAGCATCAGGACTATCACAGCGCTGTGCAGGAGCTGACAGATTGGCTCCATTCTGCAAAGGAGGAGCTTCACCGCTGGTCTGATGTGTCCAGTGATTCGGCAGCTTTACAACGAAAACTAAAGAAGGTGAAGGTCAGTGAAGTAGTAATAATAACACCAACAATCCTTGCGTTTTGATGTAGCGCTTTTCCCATCTTATCGACGTCTCAAAGCGCTTCACGGAATATACTGTAAAAAAAGTGAATTAACTGTACATTCGTGGGCGAAACGCGACAGCCAATTGCGCACAGCAGCATCCCCACAAACGGTTGTGGGTTGAAATGCCCAATTTTTATTTATTATTATGTGTTTTTTGGGGGGGAAGGGATTATTATTAGGCGTTTGTGTGATGTGAGGAAACTTGCCCAAGGTTTCGCCCTGGTCTGCCTGGATTTGAACACAGGTCTCATGCTTGTAAGGCGAGTGCTCTAACCACTGAGCTACAGGAGTAATGAGGGGTCAGCCCGCCTCAGTTTGTATCAGAGTTTGGCCTCTTGAGTCGGAAGGGTATGGACTGTAACCCTGCCTCAGGGCATTGCTGGGGGAGCTCTGGCTGCCTCGACAAACGTTTGTCAGATGAGCTGTCAGACCGAGATTGCTTCAGCCTGTTCAAGTCCCTACCCTACCCCCACCTCACACACACACACACACACACGTTTGACAGTGCTTTGAGATATTTGACAGGATAAGAGTGAAGGACAACTTTCTTGAGCAACAGTTTGAATCCTTTTTACATCCTTGAAAATGGTGTGACAAATGAATACGTGTTTGAGTCAGTTAATGTGATAAGTATATCAATAAGCTCTAGATACATTATGGTTTACAAAAAATGGAAGGGGCTGAAGGACAACACTGACCTGTCACTCAGCTTGCTGAGTATGGTGTGAATACTCTATAAGCAAGATGTTGGGTTTCTTTGTGTGTGTGTGTGTGTGTGAGAGAGAGGGAGATATCTGGCTGACTGAAAAAAATCAGGCAATTATATATCAGTTATGAACATCGGCAATAGGAAATTCATTAACGAGTGAGCATGAGTCTAAATAAAATTAACTCTCGGTTACTTGATCTGTTGTGCTGACCGGATGCTTTTTATTCAGTTGGGTAAGGGTTAATTCCCTCCCTCCTCTCTCCCCCCCCACCCCCCCCACCACCCACCCCCCCCGCCCCCACCTCAACCACCATCAGGATGTTACGTAAATTGAGCTGTGAACTTTCAACTGCTCCGTTAGAAATTCAAATAAACGCCGATGAGTGTGTGGGTGACTCAAGCACCATTCCGTCCCCAGGAGCTGATCGCTTCCAGACAGAATGGGAAAGCCCGTCTGCACAAAGTAGAGAGCCTGGCTGAGAGGGTGCGGCAGAGCTCAGCCCGGGTCGGGCGCGAGGCACTCGACAGGGAGCTGCAGGCACTGCATTCCGACTGGCGGCAGTGGGAAGAGAACACCCTCCAAACGCAGAACGGCCTGGAGGTGATGCTCAGCCAGATGACCAGCTCCGAGCAGCAGTTTGAAGCGCAGGTCGCTCAGCTGGACAACGACCTGCAGAGTCTGAGGGCTCGCCTCACGGCCTGTTCGCGCAGCCTGTCTGGGCTGCAGGACAGCCACACAGATGAAGAAGTTGTGGAATGTTGGCTGAAGGCTAAGGTCTGTGTCTGCGCTCGGGGAAAGTTGATTTATCCGGGAGCGGGGAGATCAAAGGCAATTAGATTTCTGGAGCGACTCGTGCGAGGCGCGGTAAAAAGGCACCGCAAGTCTTGAAATGCGTAACCAAACGCTGTGTGCAAAACTATATTTGGACACTTTAAACCGAGTGAAATAAGTTCCACTTGAAGCTATAAAAACTTTTGTGCTGTTTAACTGCTGCTCATAACTCATTCGACTCATGACGAATGTTAACTATTTAGCTCTGGGAGAAAGCCTACACTGCCTATTCAAGAATATCATTCTGTTCATTTCATATTCTGTTTATTATGATGGATCTTTGTAAATTACGTCACAGCTTTTATGTTAACAGACATAAATTCTGTTCAGAATACAATATTCTACCAGGAATATAATATCAATAGTAGTGATGCTCTTTCACACTTTGCCCACAGTAACACTTTTTCAGACAGTTTGTGCCTAGTAATGTGCCTTTATTTCTTTGTGCGTTAAAATTACTTTAGTCTCAAGATCCATGGTCATTCACGCACAGTTCATAGGTGTGAGATCTGATGGAGTCCGCACCACACTGTAGATATGGTGCGTCTCGCTTTACACTATTGGATGAGCTCAGGATAAATAATAAACGTCTGCGCAGTGGTTCATGTCACTCTTCGAAGATTCTGCAATTCATTTTAATGTATCCTCTGACACAGGACACCCAAGAAGCCTTGCAGGAGGCGGAGAACATCACTGACACACTGAAGGCACGATTGAACGATCTTTGCAGGTTTTCCAAGGATTTAAGCTCACATTCAGAGAAAGTGTCTTCGTCAATCAAAGAATATAATAGGTAAACCCCCGACTGTGTTCAGGAATGAATCACTACATTGGTTCTATGCCTCATGCAAATTAAGGCGGGTTGGAAAACTTGAATCGATTCCACCTCAGTTTCAACCGAGGTTTTGTCTTTATTCAATGTCACTTGCTTACGTTTACATTCTATCCTTCCGGATCTGAATATCAAACCCAAGACCACATTGGTGTTTTTGTTTGCAGCCTTATCTGCTTGTATCTACTTTGAGAGATTTGTGGATGTGAATCCCCAGCTCTCTTTTACTCTTTCATTCCTCTTAGATTAGAGACGGTGGCTTTATACTTCCTGCTGGAGGAGGATTTGGCTTTGCATTTTCCTAATTAGGCTTAATGTGCCATCTCTCTGCCCATTCTTATTATCTGCATCCAAATCATTTTTGTATATGTTGAAAAGTAGTAGTCCTAATTTTGTTGTCGTTAAAGCCCACCCATGCTTTGGGATTCCTAACCACGCTTTAATCTGTTGTGCTACCTCTCCCATAAATTCACATGACCTTATTTTAGTTCTACTTTTTAATAGAAGACTTTCTGTAAAGATAAGAACAAGTTGTTTGAAAGGCCCTTTTCATCCAAATGTCCTCCCGTAAACTAGCTGCAGCTGTTAAACTTAGTGCAGAACAGATTTGATGTTTTGACACCTATATACAAATATAGTTTACATCCCCTCCACTGCAGAATGTACCTTTGGGTTACTGGCAGGTAACAATTAACATCAAACATGGCTTGCATTAGAATTTTGGGGGGGGATATTGATGTACACTATACCCATATACATATAGGTATTGTATGTACTGTATATGGAACTGTTTGACTATGGGACTTTGGGCTCATGCTGTGATAGTATTAACTGAAAGAAATTTATCTGACAGCAGAGAGCATTATAAATCTACAATTAGTGATTTATGATGGCATTAGTCATTGGATCAAATTCTCAGGCCTGGTGGGGGGGTAGGTGGAGGAAGGGCTTGAACTCTGTTTGCACATATGTAGTTTAATGTTTTCCATCTGTTGCCATCACATTTGAAACAGTAGCAGTTTGACCCACTTTTACATCCATTTAAATGGAATTCATCAGCTCCTGACTCTTCCCCAATTTTTACGCGTGTAAATTCAGCGTAGGGAACGGCGATATATCGGTATATCGCTAAAACCCGATATGATTTTCATATCGGTATGCCGATATAGACATTTAAAAAATACCGATATATCGAAAAACGATATATCGAGGTAAAAAATCGGGATGCGAGCACAATCAACTACAAGACCCAGAATGCTCATCTCTATACACAATGCACGAGGTGCAAAGCCGCCATCTTGTATTCATAGTCCTCGAATACAATATACCGGTATGCAAGGGGTGGGGGGAGAGAGATGGCTGTGGGTGGGGGAGGTGAGGGGGAGAGAGACTGCTGGGGGGGGTGAGGGGGAGAGAGACGGCTGGGGGGGGGGTGAGGGGGAGAGAGACGGCTGGGGGGGGGGAGAGGGGGAGAGAGACGGCTGGGGGGGGGGAGGAGAGGGGGCGAGACGGCTGGGGGGGTGAGGAGAGGGGGAGAGAGACGGCTGGGGGGAGGAGGAGAGGGGGAGAGAGACGGCTGGGGGGGTGAGGAGAGGGGGAGAGAGACGGCTGGGGGGGGGGAGGGAGAGAGAGACGGCTGGGGGGGGGGAGGAGAGGGGGAGAGAGACGGCTGGGGGGAGGGGGAGAGAGACGGCTGGGGGGGGAGGGAGAGAGAGACGGCGGGGAGGGGGGGGAGGGAGAAAGAGATGGCTGGGGTGGTGGTGGGGGAGAGAGACGACGGGGGTGGGAGTGCGAGAGAGGGATGGCGGGGGGGGGGGGGGGGGGAGAGACGGGGTGGATGTGATAATATTCAGATAGATAGAGATGGGGGGGGATGTGAGAGAGGAGAGAGGGCGAGAGACACAGACAGAAAAACACAGAGATGGAGAGAGTGAGAGACACAGAGAGAGAAAGATATTTACCTCCTGAGAAGATAGGCCCCGAATGCGCACGCACCCGGAATGCGCGCGCACTCCGATGCGCGCGCACATGCGCAGTACGAAAAAAACAGAAAATTTCGGTATATGTCGATATGAGCCAACCGATATATCCATATCCGGAAAATTCCCATATCGCCGTTCCCTAATTCAGCGGAACACTTTTGGTGACATTTGGCCCGGATACATTCAATGAACATCAATCATAATAATAATCATATTAAGAAGAAGAATTCTTGCATTTGGTAATTCCTCTTACATTGGGAAGACATCTCATAGTGTTTTATGTGATTTTTTTTTAACCGTGAAGTGGAGTAAATGTGGAGTCTGGTAATTCTATTGTTGATGGGCAGGGGGTTTACAGTCCCAGGGTTTGTTTTGCGCACCCCCACCCCGCTCCACTCCGATGGATTCGCTGAGTGAATGAACAAATTGCCTTTCTAACTTGTGTTCTGTATCACCATTGCTGTAGCCTGTGCTTACAAGCCTCAAAATACCGTCAGAGCAAAGAGAAACTGCTGGATCAGCGATTCCGTACGACTTTCAGGGAGTTTCAGCAGTGGTTAATCAACACCCGGATCTCCACGTGTTTTGATAGCCCCCAGAACATCGACGAGGCTGCTGCAATAATCCAAAAACTACAGGTAAAACGTGGACACAAACGTTTGGTGTCAGTTGTGGTCTTCACGATGAAAAAAGAGGATAAAAAGCTGTCAAGAGAGTCACGGTTTACAAAAGCCAATTCCAGGCTTGCTTACTGCTAAACTAGTTAATGGGCGAGATGGAAGGAGTCCCCCTCAGCTCAGTTTGATGGCTCACTCTCGCCTCAGGATCAGGAGGCTGTAAGATTGAAGTGAGCCCATCGTCCTTGTTACATCTGACGTGAATTATTGTAAACACTGCAAGCCAAGGCCCCTGTCGGGGGAGAGTGTTTGTAGCTGGACAAAGCAGCAGCAGCTTGTCAGGCAGTGCTTACAGTGGCAAGCTTCGTGATTTCAGCTGGTTATACTCCCAGCATTACCCCCGACACACACTCTGCACAAGTGCAAAAATATTTGGCACTATAAATATTAGTTTACCAGTCTTAATTGTTTTGTAGGATCTTCTGTCTGAAAGCGAGGTTGGTCAGAGCAAACTGAATACGCTGATATCCAAAGGAGAACTCTTGAGCAATATTGTCAGCAAAGAGAGGGCGGAAGCAATAAAGGTCAAAATATTCACTGCGAAAGAGGATTGGAAGAACCTGCTAGCCAACCTACACCAAAAAGACACAGCACTCCAGGTACACAAGCTGACCCACCCAACACATTGCCGGTATTTTAGAAGCAAAGTGTTCTTTGCAGATCAAGTAGAAAATGTGCGAGCGTTTGAGGAGAAGCAGTTTCCAAATATCAATGCAGTCAGCATTTCCCATCGCAAGTAAAGTTAGTTAATGATTTGTCATTTACAGCAAACCTCTAAGTGTTTGGAAATTGTTTTAATGTAATACTTGTTCAAAACTGTTTTGATTAAAATAGTCATATTTAAACAAGGAACATATTGAATCAATAGAATGTGTTGTATCTTGCTCTAATCAGATCAGTGTTCTTTACATAATATGTCAGTGGTATATATGTCTGTATATCAGTGTGTACTTTATTCCAACAAAATATTTAATGGAGTGGTGAACATGCTTTTAGATATGCCACAGCAGAAAGATATGGGGGAAAGACAGGTTCAGGGAACTGAAGGGCAGTTTTAGGACAGAAACCGGGAAGTATTTCTTTGTAGAAAGGATAATTAAAGGCAAGAATTTGTTACCAGTAAAACAGTTGAATCCAGGATGCGGTAATCAGAAACAGGTTGATGTTATAATGAGAACATGGTTGGATTGATAAGCTGCAAAGTGGACATCAAATGGACCAGATGCTCCTCTTCATCCAAACCTCTCTTGTGATTGGCAATAAATAAATTGGTGTTGTTTCAGGCAATCTTCACAATACAAAAAAAGCTGTGGGTTAGGAACACACACAAGCAGCATTTATAGGAATTGACTAACTAACGAAATCCCCGAATGATTTCTTGTGGAAGAGTTTCGTAACAACTTATACCATTCTGCTCAGGAACACACCTGAAGCAGAGCTGTGACCAGTTGTTTTCAGTTAGTCACCTATACCAATAAAAATGGTGCTCAAACTGTTCAGATAAAAGCCATCATTGTGGATACCTCTTGGCCTACTGTTATTTTCAATAATAATTAAGATTGCAAAAACTAATTTCGACTGGCATGAAAGGTTAACCCAGAGAACCAAAATTCCTAGAATTTACTCTTGTCCCAAGCTGAGAAGGGTTTATGTCTTTAAAAGAGAATGGTGAGATTAGCCTTCAGTACAATTTCCCCGTGTTGAATTCAGTCACCAACTGTTGGCCCGAGGGTGATAGAATTTGTCTTGTTCACAAAAAACAATGATACGAAAAATCAAAAATGAGTCACCCAGCGTCTGCAACGCTGGGTTTGAGGTTGAAAGTCCTGCTATAATTTGCCCATTTTCTCAGGACTTGCACTCTCAGATGAAAGACTTTGAAGCTGGAGTCGAGCCGGTACAGGAGTGGCTCGCGGCCACAACGGCGGCAGTGCAAGAGAGCAGCTGTCAGATGCCCGACCTGCCAGCAAAGAAAACCGAACAATTTAGGCTGCAGGTATATTGCCACCCTCAACTGGTTTGTTGCAAACAATAACTTCCTCATCCAGCTCTCATACCACGGGAGCCTTCTTCATACCGCCTAACACACTCACACACTTGTGCCACGCTCTGTGTTGTGTCATGCTATTGTGTGTGTTCCCCACTCCTCACTGCCATGTGCCTCAGCTGTGACTTTCATTTTGTGGAGTGACGTATTTTGATCCAGGGCGTTTATTTATTTTTGCTGGTGACAGCATCCATTGCTTGCTATGGCATCCTCCAGTGCTGACTTGGGCTGTCATCCCTTGCATTGGTACCCTGTGATTGAATATGTCTGTTCCATGCCTTTTTTTTAAATTTTAACAGCTCGGTGTGCTGCGCTTTCAGTGCTGTACGTGATAACATGAGTTACCCATGTCTGTCACATGGCCTGCTGCTGCGCTATAACATGTTCTTTGCCAACCTGCTTGTGCCTTACAGTCTGTTCTTGAGGATATAATCTGCCATGAAACCCAGTTAAACAAGCTGAAACAGAAAGCTCAGCACTTGTGGGAAGAACAAGCATCTAACAAAAGCTTTATGCACAGAGTGTCTCAATTATCCGCTCAGTATCTAGCCTTAAATAACTTAGCCAAGGTAAGACCAAAGAGTGGACGTTATGATTGAAAGGCATACGTTTAAACATGTTGCGAATGAATTATTATTATTTGTGCCAATTCATCAGTGAGCCTCTGAACAGACACACAATCACCACAATACGAATTGACATTGATGTAGAAATTTATATTTGATGTTGGGAGGACGTCCCAGACATTACACTCGACGTCAATTACCTCTGAAGCGCTTTGAGATGTTTTGAAGTGAACTAAAGCAAAAAGATTTTCTCAAACTGGTGTTTAGACCACAGCCATTTGTGCTATGGGACATCGATAAGATGTGATAAGATGTTAACTTCAAACAAAACAACAGCAAGAAATTACATTTGTATAACGCCGTTCACGTCCGGAGGACAGTCACGAATCTACACTTGAGTTGGTGGTTGGGATCAGTAGGGGTGAAGGGAGGATAGAGGGTTAGGAGTAGTGACCGAAGGCGCTGTCGGAAGAGGAGGGTCTGAATCAGGCGAGGGAGGGGGAGAGGCAGGGGGACCGTAGGATGGAGTTTCAGAGGTTGGGGGTGGAGAGGCTGAAGGCCTCCTCGCCAATGGTGGGGTGGGGTGGGCAAGGCGGGGGATGTGAAGGAGGCCAGAGCCTGCTTTCCTATGACCTACCCACACACTGGAACATACACAAATCTATGTACAGTATATAGGTAATACCAATAGCAGTGTTTTATGTTTCTAAACCCCCAAAAACACAGGTCGTCACTCCACTTTACAGTGGCCTCTGTGAAGTGCGTTGGGACATCCTTCTGCTGTGAAAGGCACTCTATTAAATATAGGCATTATCATAATACAAGTCCTACGATGTACATTTGCTACTTTTAGCTCGGAAATGTCGAGGGGCGAGTCGTGTGCGTTTCTTTGCGGACTCGCTGATGCTTGCTCCTCACCTTCGCATTCCAGGGGAAGGCTTTGAGAGTCCAGAGAACTGTGACCGAACACCAGCAGTTTGCCCAGGGGCTGAAGGAGCTGCAGGATTGGCTGGCCGATAGCAGGCACATGGTGCAGTCCTACTCCAGTACCACAGCGGATAAAAATGTTTTGGACAGCAGGATGACAAAACTCGAGGTAGGCTGTGTCAGATGTCGTCACACTGGGAATGGCCCATCCCAGGATAGGGAATAAAGTGGAGGGAACAATGATCTGTACAACAACAACTTGGATTTATATAGCGCCCTCCACGTCGGACGCGTCTCAGAGCGCTTCAGAGTAGCGGATCCTGGGACCGAGCCAGGGGCAAGGGCAGAAAGGTGACCAAAGGCGCGGTCGAAGAGAAAGGTCTTTAACTGTGACCTGAAACTGGGAAGAGAGGGGGCGTGAGGAGAAGGGAGTGAGGAAGGGAGTTCCAGAGCCTTGGGACGTAGTGGCTGAAGGCACGGCCGTCGAGGGTGGAGCGGAGGATTTGAGGGACATGGAGGAGGGAGGCCAGACCCGGTGGAGCGAAGGCAGCGGGTGCTGGTTTGGGGAGAAAGGAGGTCAGAGAGGTAGGGGGGTGCAGAGGAGTGGAGGGACTTGAAAACAAACAAACTTGCTGATAATTATCTGTCCTGCTGAGGTACTGTATTTCCATATTTATTGCACTTCCACCTAATAAGCTTTACAGTACTCGGGAATCAGAAGACCGGAGGTTTTAGTTGGAAATGAGCTTTGCCTGCTCGTCTCTCATTCTCTCATTTCCCCCTGGACAGGCTTTGCTGTCTCTCAGACAAGAGAAGGAGATTCAGCTGAAAATGGCGCTAACTCGCGGGGAGTCTGTTTTGAGGAGTACCTCCCCCGATGGCTGCCCTGCTATTCAGCAACAAATGCGAGATCTCAAAGAATCCTGGGACTCGCTTCTCTCCTTCTGTATTCAATGTAAAAGGTATGCACTGTTGCTTTGATATTGATGTGACTTGTGTTGAGGGCATCAAATCCTCACCACTGTCTTCAAATCCCTCCACTCCTCTGCACCCGCCTACCTCTTCGACCTCTCTCCTCTGGCCTTCTCCATGTCCCCACGAATCCTCCGCTCCACCCTCAGCGGCCGTGCCTTCAGCCACTACGCCCCGTAGCTCTGGAACTCCCTCCCTTTGCCTTACCCCCTCTCTTCCCAGTTTCAGGTCCCAACTAAAGATCTTTCTCTTCGACCGCGCCTTTGGTCACCTTTCTACCCCTGCCCCTGGCTCGGTCCTCTGGATCCGCTATTGTGAAGCGCTCTGAGACGCCGTCCGGCATGGAGGGCGCTATATAAATCGAAGTTCTTGTTGTTGTTGAAAATGCTGTTGGTGTGAGGGCATTCATCAACAACAATCCTGGCTTCTGCGCCTCATTTATTGATTAGGGGGTTAATTTAGAAACAAGAGTAGGTCAATTGGCCCGTTGACCCTTAACGTGGCATTAATTCAATGGCAATAATTCCACCCCCAACCCCAAACCCCCCCACTCTTTCTGCATATTCAGCACATTTCAGTACTTGAGCATTAGACGTCTCAGGATTAGTTCGACACTAAGTGTATTTACTAACTGTGAACTAATGGCTTGAATAACTGAGCAACTCAACTGCAAAACAAATTTGAAGCAAGAATCCATATGTGTGGGCTCTGAGCACCCGGATAAATGAAAGGTGGGGAGCTGGGTTGATCATGGAGAGAAGTCAATATATATATAGAAGTCAAATGCTGCAGGAACAGGGCCACAGTGGTAACTTACAGAAATGGTAATTCATTAATTGTTCTAATTTTATAACAATTCTTCTAACTTTCAGTCAGCTCGAAGGGGCTTTATCTCAGTGGACAAGTTACCAGGACGATGTTCGGCAGTTTGTGAGTTGGATGGACCGAATGGAGGAAGATCTAAATGTCTACGACAGGCAATACACAGAGCTTAGAGACAAAACTGCAGCCTTGGGCAAAGCCAAGGTAAGTGGAGAGTAGGGAACGGCGATATATCAGTATATCGCTAAAACCCAATATGATTTTCATATCGGTATGCCGATATAGACATTTTAAAAATACCGATATATCGAAAAACGGTATATTGAGGTAAAAAATCGGGATGCGAGCACAATCAACTACAAGACCCAGAATGCTCATCTCTATACACAATGCACAGACCGAGGTGCAAAGCCGCCATCTTGTATTCATAGTCCTCGAATACAATATACAGGTATGCAAGGGGTGGGGGGAGAGAGACGGCTGTGGGTGGGGGGGTGAGGGGGAGAGAGACTGCTGTGGGGGGGGGTGAGTGGGAGAGAGACGGCTGGGGGGAGGGGGAGATAGACGGCTGGGGGGGGAGAGGGGGAGAGAGACGGCTGGCGGGTGGGGGAGATGGGGAGAGAGACGGCTGGGGGGGGGGGAGAGTGGGAGAGAGACGGCTGGGGGGGGGAGAGGGGGAGAGAGACGGCTGTGGGGGAGAGGGGGAGAGAGATGGCTGGGGGGGAGAGGGGGAGAGAGACGGCTGGGGGGGGGGAGGAGAGGGGGAGAGAGACGGCTGGGGGGAGGGGGAGAGAGATGGCTGGGGGGGGAGGGAGGGCTGGGGGGAGGGGGAGAGAGACGGCGAGGGGGGGAGGAGAGGGGGAGAGAGACGGCTGGGGGGGGGGGGTGGGAGAGAAACGGCTGGGGGGAAGGGGAGAGAGACGGCTGTGGGGGGAGGGAGAGAGAGACGGAGAGGGGGAGAGAGACGGCGAGGGGGGGAGGAGAGAGACGGCTGGGAGGGAGAGAGAGACGGCGGGGGGGGTGGGGGGAGGGAGAAAGAGACGGCTGGGGGGGTGGTGGGGGAGAGAGACGACGGGGGTGGGGGGTGCGTGAGAGGGCCGGCGGGGGGTGGGGGGGGTGGGGGGAGAGACGGGGTGGATGTGATAATATACAGATAGATAGAGATGGGGGGGGATGTGAGAGAGGAGAGAGGGAGAGAGACATAGAGAGACACAGACAGAAAAACACAGAGATGGAGAGAGTGAGAGACACAGAGAGAGAAAGATATTTACCTTCTGAGAAGATAGGCCCCGAATGCGCGCGCACCTGGAATGCGCTCGCACTCCGATGCGCGCGCGCATGCGCAGTACGAAAAAACAGAAAATATCGGTATTTCGGTATATCTCGATATGAGCCAACCGATATATCCATATCCGAAAAATTCCCATATCGCCGTTCCCTAGTGGAGAGGTGACGAACAGTTGCTTGACCTCTATGGGAGTGATCAGGCAATCCGGATAAAACTTTGGGGGGTGAAAAATTCCAGTGAGGGTTGTAATCACGGAATCATACAGCACAGAAGGAGGCCATTCAGCCCATTGTGTCTGCGCCGGCTCCAAAAAGAGCTGTCCAACTCAATCCCATTGGCCCGCTTTCTCTCCACAGCCCTGAAAATCTTGTCCTCCCCAAATAGCCATCCACTTCTCTCTTAAAAGTTCTTGTTGATAACAATCCTAGAATTTGATATAGTACCTAATCACACGGGACATCTCAAAGCACTTCACAACTTGTACTGTCATGTGTAGTAACTGTCTTTTGTAGGCAAATCTTCTTTGCATGATGCGTGTTGATTTTGCTGATATTGGCCACCAACTCTCATTTCCCAATATACACCTCATTGTCACTTATTCTGTGACAAGGCGCTGCATCAAACGTAAAGACTATTATTCTTTCCCATTGTAATCACGTCTGGAACCCTCCCTGGATTTTGTTTGCCTGTCGTAAAAGTTAGGTTGTGACTGAGAGAGAGAGCTTTTCCAGCAGTGAACAAGCAGGATCGCCAGCGCATTGTCGGGGGATGCGGACGCATTCCCGAGGAATGCGTGTTTCAGGACCACTCCCTTCATTTTCTGGGTAGTCCTTTGACCGAGATGGGAACGATGATCTTCAAGCTTGAAATGTGTCTGGTGCGATTGAAAGCTATGCGTCTGTTGCGGTCAGACATGACGAATACACAGTGAGAATGTGCGTGTCATTATTCTCCTGATGGTAAAATGTATGGGGGTGGGGGGGGGCTTCTCTCTTTCAGTTGCTGTACGAAGAGGCGTTGAGTCACGGCAGTCTTGTGGAGACCATTCAAACCAAAGGTGCCAGTATGGCCGAACACTATGTGACCAATCTGGAGCTGCAAGAGCTTCAGGAGCGCTACAGTACTCTGAGAGAACGAGCCAAGGTACTTTGGAGCTAAGACCGATTGTCCATTGTGTTTGATGCTAAGAAATCATGGGACGCGTTAAACTTGGAAATAGAGCGTCCAGTTTCTTAGCAATAACAACAAAATTGCACTTATATGGCGCCTTTCACTTCGGGAGGACGTCCCAAAGATGTTCCCAATGGATGCGCTTAAAAGCCCATTTTAAGAGGTGTTTAAAAATAGCCTGGGTTTGGGGTGAGCAAGGTAAGCTGTGTCTCTCTGGAGCTAAACTTGCTTCGGTGAAACATAGGAAAGCCAGGCTCTGAACCTCAATTATTGATAGCCTCAGTTAGGCCTTTGGTTCGCTTCTGTGGCTCAATTACCCGTATCTTTCTCTGCTCCCATCCTCTTAAAATTCATGTGACAATATGATAGGTTCAGCCTTATTTCTCCTTCTCTGGTCCTTTTGGTCTATGAGTGTGAGACATCAAGTGTCTGTACTACCCTCGCGCTCTGCCAGTGCTGCCCAAATGGCAGATCCACTGATTTTTAGTGGTGTCATTATGGGCATCTGAACACGCATGATTTACACGTGGGTTTACTAATCCCATCTGCAAATTCTGCACCTGTCTGCGAGTACCTTCAAGCGCTCTGAGACGCTGTCCGGCGTGGAGGGCGCTATATAAATCAAAGTTGTTGTTGTTGTTATCTGATAATGTTTGCAGTTATTTTTTCAGCGTCCGCCGTGGTCAGAATAGTTTAATCTCGTGTTCCAGAGTTCCGAGCCGTGACCGGGCGTGAAGGGCTCTGTTGTTACAAGCTGTTGTTGTTCTCTAGGAGGGAACCAGGAAAGCTGAGGAATTGGTTCAACTTCACCGGGAGTACCAGGACAGCCTCAAATTGTTTGAAGACTGGGTGGAGCAGGAGAAGGAGAAGCTCAGCTGCTGTTCACACATAGGGGGCGACGTTGAGACCCTTGAAAATACACTTCGAGACCTACAGGTGAAAAAACACCCATGATAGAAATTACCGTTACTGTTTCGCAAAGAGACGCAATGGGCTGCCTTGCTTGGTTGAAGTCTAGTTAACGTTGCAAATTGCTGATTGTTCTACAGGGTTTGGAGATGCGCTGCACTGAGGGCCAAGCCTTGGTTGATGCTATGTTCGGAGCTCGGGAGAAGGTGGCGTTGACGGGAACCTCGTACCTGGAGGATCGCATTCTTGAATCCGTTCAGCAGGATTGGCAAACTTACCGGCACAATCTCACCGAATCCAAGAAGCAGCTGAACACTACACTGGACGTGCTCAGGCGGCTGGAACAGCTGTTTCAGCAAGCAGACACTTGGCTGTCCAACATGGAGAGCAATGTCAATGTCCAAACTGGAAGAAAGTCTGACCGACTTACAAAGGAGACTGAGCTACAACAGTTGCAAGTGAGTATAGTATTAATACCAATGCTCGCTTAACGTGGCAGTTGTGTTCGCGAAAAAAGTGCGCCTTTAAGCGAAACAACGCTAAACCAACCCACGCAAGAATGCAGGATGTTCAGCGTCTGTGTACGCCTAAGCCACCCAAAGCACTTTTATTTCCACCCAATCGAACGATGTAATAGCGAATGTCGCGACCTTAAATGAATATATGTTCCCTATGTATCAGCGACATAATAACAAAATAATGTCAACGGACGCAACGTTGAGCGAAGTCTACCTGTACTTGGCCTTTCTTAGAGTTACCTAGTAATGCAGCAATGGAAATGGACAGTTTGCCCCAACTAATCTATGACGGTGTGAGCCTCCAGCTCCCGTATTTCTCTTACCATTTCCGTTAGTCCCTTGGACCTCATGAGCGTGAAGTTTTCTATTAAATACATTGATCCCATTTGCTTTGAACCCAGCTTCCAGCAGTGAATTCCACATTCTCACCACCCTCTGCCTGCCTCCTAAACTCCATATTAAATCTACCACCATTTACGCCCTCTAGTTTTAACTAATTTTGTTGGTACTTTGAATGTATTTCTCTGTTACATCAGTTACAGCATTATGTCCGCGTGGAATTAAACATGGCTATCAACATGGCTATCAAGGCTAACAATCTACCTGATGCAAACATTGACATTTTAAAACGGATTTTGAAAATGGTGTTAAAAACTTCTGTCTGAAGTATGTTGTTTATTTTACTTTAAATAAAAATAAATATTTGTTTAGAGATGGAATGAAGATATCGTGGCTCGGAAGGATAAAGTGGACGAGGTAGGACTGTTGGCACACCAAGTGCTGGAGGAGAGCCATATAAACAGTCATGTGGGAAGTCAAGCTACACAACTGGCTGCCAGATATCAGGGCATTCTGCTACACGTAATGGTACGTATATGATCAACGTGAAGATCCTATCGTATCCTGAACCTTGAACTTGTGACAGAACTTCTCTGCTTTTTATGGGACCATCCTGAACAGTTGCGGCAAGTTTGAAGTTCTGGGTCAGTTTGTTTAGTGGGCTTGGCATCAGAAAGATAAGAAAGCAAAAACGTGCTCATTTGTGGTGCCTTATCACGTTGAAACATTAGTAAAAGTGCTTCATCTGAATTCTGACAAGTGTAGTGCCCACTGATGGCTCAGTGGGCATATTTGCACCAGCTGGACTATGAGATCAAGTCCCAAAGTGGGGATTGAGGTGTACAACCTTCCGACCTTGGATGCCAGAATGCTCCCAACTGAGCCAAACCGAGGAAATGATTTGTAAGCGTCCAGGTTTGTGCACTTATATGTGCCACCCCCTGTGTTTCCTGCAGCTCACAACACAGTTTATTTTCCGGGTAGTCTTAGGCCTTGTTTTTATGTTTGGTGCTGAAGAGGCCTCCCAACTGTTTTAAAGGAACAAGTGAAGCTGCTGAAAGAAGAGTTGAAAACTCTGGAGGATGCGGATTCGGCCCTGAGTGCGTTTGCGGACTGGCAGAGAGCTGCCCAGAAGAACTTCAGAAACGTGGCAGTCGGGCTGACTGTGGTGGACAAAGCTGCCATGGAGAGCAAGATCAACAAATTTGAGGTAATCTTAAAGTCTTGCTGCTTTGACCGTAGATTATTAGAAGATGGAATCATGTGTGACAATATCTTCATTCCATACTGAAGCCAACAATATTTGGAGGGGGAATTCATAAACACTCGAAGAGGCACGATATAAAAGGTCACGGGATGGAACGAGGAATTGGAATTATATAGTTTCAGTGGGGTTAATTAAAAAGAAACTTTGCACTTGATAAAGCACCTTTCATATCAGGAAGATATCTCTAGCACATCACAAGATGGAGAAAGAAAACTGACAATGTGCTTTGCAGGCAAACAATACGTAGAGTAGCGGCATATGTCTGAAAGGCCTTCTTTATGAAATTTCTATGATTAATTGGGACCAGTTATGGGATCGTTGCAATTGAGCGCTGGCTGATCTGTCGTTATGTTTTATCAGATTATTTTTCTGGATTGAACGCAGTCATTGTTCGCTTGCTCGAGAAGGTCACGGCATGGAAGTCTCACATTAGGGTTCAGTGCACCAAACAAACGCAGCTCTGTACGGGTGACGCAAGCGTGGATTGTATGGCTCACCCTGGGGTGTTTTTGTGCCGGATGTCCTGCATTTTGTTTCAGTTGATGTGCGCATTGCTACTGTTGTGAAGCCCCCTTTTCCCTTGTTAGCTTTCTCCTGGCTCTTCAAACGCTTTGAGATTGTCAGTATTTACACTACATGTTTGTCACCAGTGTCATGCACAAAACAGCAAGACACAAATTCCAAATTAACTGTATTGTACTGAGGCAGAAAGTAAGTAAATACTCTTCGATGCAGTAAACGAGAGAGCGAAAGGAAAACTGATCTCTTATTAGCCGCCTGAAATACTTTGTTATGTTTTATTTTGGAATAAAAATCCTTGCATTTGATATAGCGCTTTCCACATCTTCTAGACATCTCAAAGCGCTTCACAGAATATACTGTAAAGTGAATTGATTGTATATTTGTGGGCGAAATGTGGCAACCAGCTGACCAATTTATGATTTTTTTTCCATGAGGGGAGCTCCTGTGGCTTAGTGGTTAGAGCGCTTGTCTTGCAAGCTGGGGAGACCAAGCTGGGGAGACCTGTGTTCGAATCCAGGCAGGTCAGGGTGAAACCTTGGGCAAGTTTCCCTACTCCACACGGCTAATAATAATCCCTCCAAAAAAAAACCACAATAATAAAATTGGTCATTTCAATCCACGACTGTTTGTGGGACACTGCTATGCGCAATTGTGGCACAATTCACCCACAAATATACAGTCAATTCACTTTACAGTATATTCTATGAAGCGCTTTGGGACATGAAAAGCAGGACTTGGCCTGCTCCAAGCCCCCCGCCCGAACCGCCCCACATCGGAGGCCGGGCCTTCAGTTTCTCCGCTCCCACCCTATGGAATACCATCCCCCAATCCCTCCATCTCGTTTCTTCCCTTTCCTCTTTCAAGGCCGGTTTGAAGACTTTCCTCTTCGACCGTGCCTTTTGTTCCACCCCGAATTTTTCGACCTCCACTTCGTGTTTCACCCCTTCCCAAACACTCCCCTCCCAGCTCGGGTCACACACCTCCTGTGCAGCGCCTTGGGACGTCCTCCCGACGTGAAAGGCGCTCTATAAGTGTAATTTGTTGTTGTTGTTGTTGCGATGTGAGTGCTCTAACCACTGAGTTGCTGGGACTCCATTTTCATCTCACTTACAATAGACAGTGACATCTAAAAAGCTATCTGACATATCATAGAATCATACACCACAGAAGGAGGCCATTCGGCCCATCGTAGCTGCGCCGTCTACAAAAAGTGCAATCCAACTCAATCCCACTGGCCCGCTTTCTCCCCATAGCCCAGCAATCTTGTCCTCTCCAAATACTCATCTACTTCTCTCTTAAAAGGTATTATTGAATCGGCTTCCACTACCCTTTCAGGTAATGCATTTCAGATCCGAACAACTCGATGGGTGATTTTTTTTGTCCTAACCTCCCCTCTGTTTCTTTTAACAACAATAACAACAAAATTACATTTATAGAGTAACTTTCATGTTGGGACGAGAATCTATCAACTATCTTAAATCAGTGAAGGGGTATTAGTCCTGTGTGACTGCTGGAAAATGCACCCATAACATAAACTTTGAGTTTTCTTCAGGCCAACCTCACCAATATAGGTGAAATCTGTCTCCTCCCCCAACCTTTTGTTTTCAATCAATCAATCAATCAATCAATCAATCAATCAATCAATCAATCAATCAATCAATCAATCAATCAATCAATCACATCGAGAGGATGTCCCAAGGCGCTGTCCAGTCAGGTAGGGACAAGAGCAGATGGGGAGGGGTCAGGGCAGGATGAAGAAGAGTAGGTAAGTTGACTGTATATTTGTGGGCGAAATTAGTATTTAATGGCACATTTAATGCAGCTTTTTTATAGGCATTTTATAGGCATCGCACATCCTGACACCACTTTACTTCCATTTGCAGGTCCTGCATGCCGACATTGATGCCGGTAATAGTTTGCTGAAGATGATCCGTGAGAAAGGTGAAAGGGCCATCTCATATCTGGGGGGAGATGAAGCCGAGAAGCTTCGGAAGGAGATGAACGATCACATCACCCAACTGGAAGAGCTGACTGGTGCCATCCGGAGAGAACGCGGAAATCTAGAAAAATGTCTGTATCTCACAAAAGAGTTCTTGGACAAGTACCAGAGTCAGACCAAATGGCTGGCAGAATACCAGGCGATCCTTCAGATCCCAGTGGATCCAAAAGCAGAACTGTATGAGAAGAAAGCCCAGTTAGCAAAATACAAGGTGAGGGTGACTGAGGAAGTTGGCCAAATAGAAACATTTTAGTGATATCTTAGGAACTGTTTCAGGTCAATACATTACCTTCCAGATTCTTTCTTGAAGAGAAATTCACAAATTGTTTTGCCCAGGCATTGACCAGACATTCAGATGTGCTGCTCTGGGCTTGACATATAGATGTGTTTATTCCCTTCCAATCACACTCTGACCCACTCCGTCCATGGTCTTCCGTGCTGCTCCAATGAACCACAGCCCAAACTTGAGGAACAAGCACCTCATCTATCGGCTAGGGACGGAACATTGATTTCAATGTTTTCAGACCATAACAGCTCACCTTCCCCCACCCTTCTTCGGTGACCATTATCACGTCATCTGAGTCCCAGACACACCTTTTCCCTCTCTGATCTACCTGTTTTGTTGCAATTTTTCCCTGTTTGGTTTGCATTGTTAACACCTCATTTTCCCTGTTTTATTGAAACGCCACCCCCACCCTTTGTTTTGCATCATAACACCTCTTTAACCCATCATCTCCTGTCCAGTCTACCACATTTTCTCCTGGGTCTTCCTTGCCTCTTCCTCTCTCTTTTCCTCTCCCTCTCGGTTAGTCCCTAACAGCCCCTCCCTCCCAACTTGCCTCAGTTCTGATGAAGTGTGGAGGACCCGAAACGCTGACTCGCATTCCTTTCTCCATAGATGCTGCCTGACCTACTGTGTGTTCTTAACGACTTCTGATTTTGTTTCAGATTTCCAGCATGCACAGTGTTTTGCGTTCTGGACCTCAAACACAGATGTGTTGCTCTGGATCCAGTCTGTATGTTGTACCCTCATGTATGTCACTTGCCATTTTGGAAAATGATCCAGAACTGGCTGTCGGCATTCTGTGTCTTCGGTGATGTGAAGCGCGACACCCACTCGTGGTACAATTTTAGTGTTCCATGGAGTTTGTAATGAAAGCGACTAAATAATCAAACAACACACTTTTGTTTCGTCTCAGACCATCCAGCAGACGATTCTGTCTCACGAACCTGGGATAAAGCTGGTGATCGAGAAGGGTGAAGCCCTTCTTGAACTCGTTCGTGACGCTGCCGTCAGTGACAATTTGAAAAAATTGCTGTCTGAGTACCAGGAACTGTTTAACATGATCAGGGTAGGTAGAGAAGGAGCTTAATATTCAAATCGGATGTATATTGCTGAGAATGCCCAAATAAATCACAGGGATAATAGCACTGAATGTTTTAAAATAAATTACGTCTTTTGTTGTCGGAATCAGCACTGAGTAAAGGTCTGATTAATCACTTCCACTAACACTCCCTTGCTGAAGGAACATCTTGTATCCTAAGTGTAGAGAAGGTTTCAACACCATCTGCTGTATTCCCTGAGTCCAGAAACAAAACTTTGGAGCATATTGTTATTCTAAACTGTTCTTTTTACTTTCCTTTGAAATTATTAAACTCTTGGTTTGAATGCTTCTATCATCCAAATCTATCATCAAGTCCTGTAGCTCAGTGGTTAGAGCACTCGCCTTACAAGTGTGTGTTTGAATCCAGGCAGGTCAGGGCAAAACCTTGGGCAAGTTTCCTTACTCCACATGCCTAATAATAATCCCTCAAAAAAACAATAATAAATTGATGATTTCAAACCACGACTATTTGTGGGGACACTGCTGTGTGCAATTGGCTGCCTCGTTTAGCCCACAAATATACAGTCAATTCACTTTACAGTATGTGCTGTGAGGTGCTTTGACACGTCTAGAAGACGTGAAAAGCGCAATATGAAAGGCAAGGATTATTATTTACTAAAATAGCACATCAAATGCCTGCCCTCACACTTACGTACACCACCTTCCCCAAAGCTAACCACCAGACTGAGGTTGAGACTGCCCAGATATCTTCTGCTCTCTCAACATCCCTTCCTCTGCTCCAACTGGTTTCCATAGCACCCCCAAGTTCCTCCTCTGTACAGCCCAGATCAGGAACTGAGTGGAGCTGGAGTTGAAAAGCCAATTGTGTGGTATTAGCCAATGTAATAATAATAATACTAATAATAATCCTTGGATTTGATATAGCGCTTTTCACATCTTATTGGCGTCCCAAAGCGCTTCACGGAATATACTGTAAAATGAATTGACTGTATATTTGTGGGCGAACCGCGGCAGCCAATTGCGCACAGCAGCGTCCCACAAACAGTCGTGGATTGAAATGACTTATTGTGTTTTTTTTTTGAGGGATTATTATTAGGCGTGTGGAATAAGGAAATAAGGAAATTTGCCCAAGATTTCGCCCTGACCTGCCTGGATTCGAACACAGGTCTTCCCCAGCTTGCAAGACAAGTGCTCTAACCACTGAGCCACAGGAGCTCCTAATGTAGCATCTAGTGTAGATGTTAGATGATGATTATTATTAACTAGTAAAAAGGTCTTCACTCAACCTATTGTGTTCTCGGGGAAAAAATAGCCCCAGATCAGTTTTTCCTCATTACAAAATACATTACAGTCATGCCACTTGACATGTGAATCGCTTTGAGACATCTTAACGATGTGTTAAGGCACTACAGGCAAGATTGTTATTTATTATTATCATTATAAATTAAACCTCTTATCCATGGTGTCATCTTAACAAAACGAACCTTGCAACATCACTCGCTTGACACTAATATTTGCCTTTTCAATTAATTTATATATATATATCTATATATATGTAAGGTTTGTGTGCAGAGTCTGGAGGGGAAAGTGAAAGAGCATGAAGATTATAACAGCAATTTACAGGAGGTTGAAAAATGGCTGCTTCAGATGTCTACCAGACTGGTGGCGCCGGACACAACGCAAAGCAGCAACCTCGAAATGGCAACCCAACATCTGGCCAGGCACAAGGTATGTGTCATAAAGAGATCATCCAGTCCGCAGTTAGATCTCCGACTGGCAGATTTTGCTTAGACCATCAAGGCAACAATTCTTTAGATCGCGACCCCGCGAGCGTTGTGTTCCTCATGTCGGGAACGTGTCAAATCTCAAGCCCTGATACGAGTGAGAAATGCACCGTGACTCCTGGTGTTTGGGATCTGCAGTACTGTAGCGCTCTGAGACGCCGTCCGGCGTGGAGGGCGCTATATGAATCAAGGTTGTTGTTGTTGTACCACCACCCAGTTGATTTTTACTCTCTTCCAACAGCCAATCATGGAGGAGATAGCGGGGTTTGAACGCGTCTTGACGTGCTTGAAAAGCGAAGGGGACGCTCTGATTGCCAGCTGCACGGAGGAGCTGCAGGCCAAGTTTAAGCAGCAGGTTGATGCCAATCTTCAGGGGATCAGGGACAGCTATTCTGCCATTTGCAGCACAGCTCAAAGAGTAAGGATCCCAATTCTCTCATCTATGTTTGTTGACATCTCGGGTAGACTGTCTGAGCTAGAATTCCTCTGAGTACTTCAGTATCCAGACTAACACAGTATCCACGCTAAGTGCAGCCCCTGCTTCTAAATGTTGGTGGGACTACTGACTCAGAAGCCTCTGCCCTCCCTTCTCCTTGACTCTCCCAAGGTCTTTCCCGACCACAGTGCTACTGCCCCTTTAATCTGCAGCTTCCATTTATCTCCCTCTCAACCTCGATCAAATTCCTCTCTGTAACAACAACAACAAAACTATTACATTTGTAAAGCGCCTTTCACTTTGGGAGGACGTCCAATTCCCTGAACCCTTTACGTTTCTTTGTTCTGCGGGGGAGCACCGTAGATTTCCCTCAAGCCTTACTCCCATTGCAAAGATAATTATCCTCATCTCCCCTCTTGGTTCTTTTGGCAATTATCTCAGAGCTGATATTGAAATGTCTCGGGATCCGTTATTGTGAAGCGCTCTGAGACGCCGTCCGGCGTGGAGGGCGCTGTATAACAACAACACAATTGCACTTATATAGCACCTTTCACGTCAGGAGGACGTCCCAAAGCGCTGAACAGTCTGGTCGGGATTCGAGCGGGGGGGAGTGGGGGTGGGTGGCGGTGCGTGTGGTGGGGGCGAGGGTCGAAATACGGGGAAGGGGAAGGAGAGTGGGAGAGGGGAAAGAGTTGGTGGGAAGAGGAAGGTCTTGAGACCGGCCTTGAAGGAGGAAAGGGAGGAAGCGAGGCGGAGGGGCTGCGGGATGGAGTTCCACAGTGCGGGAGCAGAGAACCCGAAAGCCCGGCCGTCGACGGTTGGGTGGATATAAATCAAAGTTGTTGTTTAGTAAAACCAGCACGAGGCAGACTATTGTACCTGCGCTCAGCTGTAGATTGCATTGTTTGCGTCATGCATTGTGTTTCTGCAATGTATTCCCAGGTGTATTGCAGCCTGGATCGAGAACTTCAAAAGCACGTCAGCCACCAAGACACACTGCAGCAATGCCAGATGTGGCTCAGTACAGTCAAGCAAGAGCTGCAGCTGCAGACTCAGCCTCCAATCAGCTCAGTTCATGCACTCAAACAGGTAATCAAAGCATAGTACCTGTTCAGTTGGCTTGTTCAAAGCCCTTTCTCTCCTGCAGCCATGCGGACCAAAGTGCAGCTATTTTCCACAGCTAAGAGCAAATCTATTATCACCTGCAAATCTGAAATGAAATTGGTCTTCACTTGCTTTTGCTTTGTAGGTCTATCTATCTATCTCCCAGGAAACCAGAACATGCCATTTTTACTTTGTTTTTGTTTCAGTTGAAATTATTTGGTTAAAATGTTGGGACGGTTATGATTCTGCATAGATTGAGATAGCCGTGTGGCAGAGTGGGGTACGTAGTGAGGGGTGTAGGGGTGGTGCGCGTGTTGTCTGCACAAGAATGGGGAATCAGTTTGAAAAGTCGGAATCTAGGGTTGGATGAATGTTATGTTGTTTTTAACTTGATCACTTCCGAGGAGCAGGACATGTCTCGATCGAATGATTCTCGGAAGGCAGAGGTGATGAAGGTGAACATAAGGGATGAAAAACGATCAAAGTCCATTTAGTTGGCTTTCCACCTTCCTGTTGTTCACATGCACATATGTCACAAGCTACCTGTGTCTGCTGTATCTCATGTGTTATTTCCTTAAAAGGAAACCATCTAATCTGTGTTTGAAAGAATCAACGCTTCCTGCTTCAACCTTCTCCCGAGGGAGCCTGTTTGCATAGATTCGTTCTGAATTTAGCTCCCCACCCCACTCCCTCACTTCATTCATAGCCCGTCTCCTCTGCTTTCACTACTCTGGACAGGTTGAAACAGCCTGTCATGATCTGTATTGTCTTATATTGCCCACCTTAAAAATCTTAACGGCAGCAATCAAGGTGATACTTGGATAGATTCTGAGCGATTTGTGGAGGAAGGCAGCAAGCTTAATGTATCGATTTTGTTTTCTTCTTGTTGGTCAGCCAGGCATCTGACTCAGTATCTGACTTAAGAGTATGCAAACCGTACTGAGAATTCCACATCCAGCATATGCTATGCGTGAAAATTCCAGCTCCACGCTCAAATAGGCATATTACGTTCCAAAACAAAAAAAGGCATTTTTAAGAGCTCTGAACTTTTCCTTCTTCGTAGGTGAAACACTACCGAACTCTGCAGGAACAAGCCAGTACTTACCTGGAGCTGCTTTGCTCCATGTGTGACTTATCAGATGCCGCAGTGAAGAGTACAGCGACAGAGATCCAGTGTGCCAAACAAAAGGTATGAGTAAAGCCAAAGAACCAAGACCCATTTCGCTGACGCCTGGAGACATCTTTCACCGCCCAAATAACTCACTTTATAGTATTTCCTGTGAAGCGCTTTGAGACATCTTAAACACAGTGATAAGGCGCTTTATCAAACACAAGGATTATTATTATTTCCTTGACGTTACACACGCTGTCATGGTTTTACAACTTTTAAGGATCTGAAATGCGTTTTCACTCCCAGACCGAAAGAGGCCAAATTCATTCTTAATTTAATTCATTCTTAATTTGGTGTTTGGTCCCCTGTATGTTCTGAGGGAGGTGAGCTGAAGATAAGAATC
This sequence comes from Hydrolagus colliei, assembly GCA_035084275.1. Taxonomy (NCBI): domain Eukaryota; kingdom Metazoa; phylum Chordata; class Chondrichthyes; order Chimaeriformes; family Chimaeridae; genus Hydrolagus; species Hydrolagus colliei. Next base: position 100,648,086 of record CM068744.1, on the reverse strand, counting down.
TTCCCAACTTCCGCATGATCGTAAATTTTATGACTGTAGTCCTTGAGACCAAGAGCAATTGCAGCTGCCTGCTTTGAGAAAATATTCTTGTTGTCGCTGCAGAACATTTCAGCTGGAGAGTTGATGGCAAACTGTTACGACTGTGGCAGTGACTCACTGACAATCATGTCATGAGTATTCAACTCTGGATGGTATGAATTCACTGGCACAGGTATCCCCCTGATTTACGACAGGGTTGCGTTCCTAAAAAGTGTCTCATAAATCGAAACGTCGTAAATCGGGGGGATACCTGAATTCATACCATCCAGGGCTAAATACTGAATGATTGTCGTTTCCCACGCGGTCTCACGAAATACACTACGTACTGCGGCATACTCAAAAAACAGATGCGGCAAATTTTTGGGGTCGTTAAAAACAAAACAAAATGTCGTACATCGATTAAAAAGGTGTTCAAAAATTATGTGCGTTAAATCCAAACCATGCCAATAGAGATGTCGTAAATCGGGGGATACCGGTATCTTACAACAGTATCTGGGAACAATACAACTCTACCAGTGCAGTAAAAATACTACATTCTCTTCCTTGAAAGGTGTTGAAAATTCTTGGTGCAACCAGTAGATGGCCTGTGAACTTAGAGTGAACTTTTACTGTTTGTCAAAGAATGAATTTATAAACCGAGGAAATAATGATCCAAAGAACTTTAGGCCAGAGTTTAATACAATCCAAATTTACATTTGTAAAGCGCCTTTCACGCTGGGAGGACATCCTTAGGCCAGGAGTGGGTAACTTGCCAAGATCCAGCATCAGGTATAAAATAATTGAGCACCTAGATAAGTATAAGCTGATTACAGAGAGTCAGCATGGTAGCTCAGTTCTGTCTAGCTTAAAGTTCTTCAGCCAAACCACTCTGTGGTAGTTAGTGAAGGAATGACAGTCATCACCACGTACATGCTTTTCAAAAGACATTTGATCTTCACGAAAGATTGCCAGCTAAAATCTAAGGGTAGTGTAGATAGGAAATTGGGAAGTGTCCCAAGAATTGGGACAAAAAAAGGCTAATAGCTTAGTTTTCTTTTTTTAATTAGAAAAACATACCCATTTCCTTTCAGATTGAGCAGCACCTAGTCAGATCTCAGGAGCTGGCTGTCGGTTGGGAAGAAATAAAACACCAGAAGGCTGAGGTCTCAGCCTATTTCCTGGACACTGAGCAGCAGCTTCAGACCCTGAAGAGACAATCGGCAGAGCTCGAGCAGAAAATCACACAGAAACAGAAAGCCCAGGTTCAGGTGAGACAGACCCTTTCTTCGATCTGATCAGTGATAGTATTTGAGAGTGTTGTCCAGTTCGAAATGTTGATCGCACTTCCAAACAATTTGGTTTGAAAAAAAAATTGGCTTCGGTCATTTTATCAAGTCGTCTTTCATTCGACAGTTTGTTTGGATTCTACGTCCTTGCTTGTTGAAAAGTTATGCAGGTAGCACACTCTCCCAAATTCTTGTCAATGTCTGAAAGGTGCAAACTATCACATAATTTGAATGTGCCTCCGCTGTTTGGGCAGCTGCAGTCTACACCTTGTTTGGGGAGATTCTTCAGTTGCTGAGAAACATGTTAACCTTGTTAGCTGAGGGAGTCATATTCTCCCGAGGCTGTAGTCTGAGCTTATAATTGGATATTCCTATTTATAAGCTCACACCACAGTGGAGAATAAGAGCCCGTCACCCAGCAAGGTCAGCAAAGTGAATCATCCTCTACATCTCCCCTCTCAATGGCGCTTGAATCGACTACTAATTTGAAATGGAAATCAAACCAACTCTGTCTTTCCAATCCATCAGAATTAGATTTCTACTCTATTTCATTACTACGTGCATATTTTCAATGCTCCCACTCAGGTCCGCACTAGAGGCTGTGAGACATAAAGCTAAACCCCCAAACGATACCAAACCTCTCATTAAAGAGTTTTTTCCTTTATGCTTTACTCCGGATCACTAAGCTGTCACGTGCTGTGGAAGTTCTCGCTTCATGCCTCGGTGTAAAGTTAGTAATGTTATCCACTGTGAAGGGTGCTATATAAATGCAAGTTATTGCTGGCAACATATGTGGAAGCCATCTGTGGTGCCTTATTGTAAAAGACAAACAAGGAGAGGTGGGAAACAATCAGATATGTTGTTCTCGAGTGTTAATTACACTCCTCACTCCCTATGCCTCGCCCCCTCTCTTCCTGGTTTCAGGTCACAGCTAAAGACCTTTCTCTTCGACTGCGTCTTTGGTCACCTTTCTACCCCTGTCCCTGGCTCGGTCCCAGGATCCATTACTGTGAAGCTGCTCTGAGACACCGTCCGGCGTGGAGGGCGCTATGTAAATCTAAGTTGTTGTTGTTGTTGTAATTAAAAGGAAAACTTTTTAAAATTGTTTATAAGGAACTGGGTGAACAGTGCCACGCCAAGCAGAGTTTTATCACAGCCCTGACGGAGAAAGTCAGCAGCCTAACAAGAGGAAACGAGTCCCCAGAACACTCGGAGATCGGTCAATTAAGCAACCAGTGGTTAGAATTGTGCCATCAGGTCAACGCGCTCCTTTTGGTGAGAGAAGAGGACCAACAAAGGGCAAGGGATTACCATGACCAAATGAACATTGTGGAAGTGCTCTTGGACAAGTTCGCTAAAGAATGGGACAGTTTAGCAAGGTGAGTACAGCACCCAGTGTAACAAAATAATACTTCAAACAAAATTACATCAATCAAAATTACATGAATGAATGAATGAATGAATCAATCAAAACTTACATTTATACAGCGCCTTTCACATCAGGAGGACGTCCCAAGGCGCTGTACAGTCAGGTAGGGACAAGAGCAGTGGGGGGAGGGGTCAGGGCAGGATGAAGGAGAGTAGGAATATTGACTGTATATTTGTGGGCGAAACGCGGCAGCCAAGTTGCGCACAGCAGTGTCCCACAAACAGTCATGGAAGTGGGGTTAAGGGAAAAAGGGGGGAAAGATGGCAAGGGGAGGGATCGGGGCAGGGGGAAGGAGAGCAGGAAAACCGACTGCATACTTGTGGGCGAAACGTGGCAATGATATGGAATGATCTACGATTAGACTCAACTAAAATAATATTGTGAAGTCCTGCTATCTACAACAGATGGAGAAGGGTGATTGAACATGTTTTTTTTATTTAGGAAACCACTTGATTTTCTATTGGGTGGATGTTCTGGAAGGATGAGACTTAACGTGGCTGAAGGGCCTTCTCCATTCTGAAGTGACCTTACCCTGTGATACATTGTTTAACTTACTATTTGGCCCTGCAGCGAACAAAGACATTTAAAAAAAAATCCTAAATGAATCTGTTTGGTCCATTTGAGGAAAGAAGGATGTTTTTGGTGACGACAAAATTGTGCGTTTCTCTTCTCAACAGAGCTGATGCCGAAAGTACAGTCGGTCACCTGGAAGGCTTGAGGAAACTGGCAAGTGCAGTGCAGAGTCAGAAAGTGGTCCTGGATGATCTGAAAGAACAGAAGCAGAAAGTAATGGACCGTCTGAACTCGGACGATAAAGATTTGGTCAAAGAGCAGACCAGTCACTTTGAGAAACAATGGCTTCACCTGGAGGATTTAATAGAAAAGAAAATCCAGGCATCCGTCACAACCTTGGAGGAGATGAGCCTGTGTCAGGCCAAGCTGGAGGAATTGCTGGAGTGGGCAGGGGACCAACAGCCCATCTCCTCTGAAGCTCTGAAATGTAGCCCTCCACCGGAGCTGGCGCAGACTTTGCTGATGGATTACATCAGCGTCAGCAACAAACTCGAATCCCAGCAGTTAGTCCACGGAGCCACCGTGAAAGAAGCCGAGAGGATCCTGGCGCATCTGGGACTCGATGAGCGGCAGCGTTTCCAAGGGACCCTCGTTGAGCTGCAGGACAAAATGAATTCGCTGAGCGAGACGCTCAGTCAGAGGAGGAAATACCTGAGCAAAGCATTGTCGGACAGAACGCAGTTCCTCATGGCCATCACACAGGCAATCAGTTGGATACATCAGAACGAGAAGACGGCCATGTCTGAGGAGCACATCGCCCTCATGCCGTTTGACGTGAACAAGCAAATCAGGATGTGCAGAAATGCCCACAGCAGCTCGAAGGAGTATCAGCCGGAGGTGACGGCTCTGTGGGCGCAAGGGAGGGAGCTGATGAAGGAGGCCACAGAGGAAGAAAATGGCGAAATGCTGATCAAATTGCAGGAGTTGCAGACTGCCCATGACTCCGGACTACAGAAATCCGCTCAGAGACTGCAAGAACTGGAAAAAATCTTAGTCTCCCGGAAATATTTCAAGGCCGACTTGGATAAAGTCTGTTATTGGCTAAAACAGACCGACATCATGACCTTTGCGGAGGTCAGCTTGATGAACAGCGACCCCGAGTTGTCTTCACAGCTGAGCAAATACCAGCAGATCCTGGAGGAGTCGCCCGAGTATGAAAACCTCCTTCTTTTGGTGCAGAGAACGGGCCGCGAGGTGCTGCCGTCGCTCAACGAAGTGGATCATTTGTTTTTAGACGAGAAGTTAAATGCTCTGCCAAAGCAGTTCAATGGCATCGTGGCGCTCGCAAAGGAGAAGTCTGAGAAGGTTCAGGAGGCGATTGCCGGCCGTAAAGAGTACTCTTCCTTGATTGAACTGACCAGCAAGGCACTAAGTGAATTGGAGGACCAGTTTGTCCTCATGAGCAAGGCCCGGCTTAACCTGTCTTCCGAAGAGACCACCGCGTTGCAGGACGATTACAAAGCTCTTCTTGGAGAGGTCATGAACCTCGGCAAAGCGGTGGATGAGCTGAATCAGAGGAAGGAGACCTTTCGGATTACGGGGCAGCCGTGGCAGCCGGACGCCATGGCGAGCCTGGCCAGCCTTTACCAAAGGCTGCGACGGCAGATCGAGATGAAAGTCGGCCTGTTGGATGAAACCGTGGCGGCTCACAGAGAACACGAGGAAACATCGCTGGAGTTGGAAGCGCAGCTGAAGGCCTTGAAGGAAGAACTGCTCAAAGTGAACGAGGAAACCCTACCCACCGAGGAGAAGCTGAAGAAGTGCTACGCCCTGGCTGGCAGCGTGCGGGAGGGCGGCTCCCTTTTGAAGAAGTTACTGGAACGAGTGGAGCAGCTGTCGCCCGAGCTCGACAGCGGAGTTTATGAAATGAGGATTCAACAAGTCCATTCTTGGCAAGCGGACCTACAGCTCGCACAAGGCACGGCGGGGGAGCGAATCATGGAATGTGAGAGCAGACTCGTCCAGCGGATAGATTTCCAGAGTGAAACCCAGCGCACGCTTGATTGGCTGCGTGAGGTTAAGAGTGACCTGAGCATTCCGGTAAATGTCGATGTAAAGCCCCAGGCAATCCAGGAAGAGATTCGGAAGTGCCAGATCCTCGAGGAGGAAGTACAGTCGAGCCTTAGGATCATGGCGGCTCTGAGCAGCAGGGAGAAAGACAAGTACACCCAAGCCAGGGAACTCATGCCGACCGAGGTCGAGAACAATCTCAAGGAACTTTCTCTCCTGGAGGCCGATATTCAGCAAAGCTTAAGTACGAAGAAGGTGAGTGTAGATGTTTTAACAAACGCGTCCCTTATCTCAATGCATTCCAGTGCAAATGCTTTCTTAGTAAATTGAAGAGTTGCCTGCCAGGCTCTGGGGAGCTGCATGAATTTCACAGCCCACCCCTACCCCGCATCCCCCCGCCTGCTCAGAGATCTGCTTCACGTGCAAGCTCGCAATCATAACATAAGGTGAAACAATCGAACTTTCAAGCCATCGTCAATGCAGAATATTGCATAATATGTTTCCAACGGACATCATACATCGACCCAAAGGTTGCCGAGGTTCACAATTGACACCCCCACCTCCTAATACCAATGCAACCGCAAGCAGATTTTTAATTCAGTGGGATTGTATTTGAATTTCTTCTCCAGTAGTTTGGATGGCAGCCTGCCTCAGTTGGTAGTACTCTCGTCTCTGAATGAGAAGATTGGGAGGGGTGGGGGTATTCAAGCTCCACGTTAGCACTTTGAACTCGGCATTCAGGCTGACACTGCAGTGATTTGGGATGTCCTCCTAAAGTAAAATGCGTTATATAAGTGTAGGTTGTATCGTATTGGGGCTGGGGGGCGGGGGATGGGTGGGGGGGGGGGGTGGTGCATTGCTGCAGGTGCCATCCTTCAGATGAGACGTTAAACTGAGATCCTGTTCAATAATAATAATAATCCTTGCATTTGATACAGCGCTTTTCACATCTTATCGACGTCCCAAAGCGCTTCACAGAATATACTGTAAAGTGAATTGACTGTTTATTTGTGGGCGAAATGCGGCAGCCAATTGCGCACAGCAGTGACCCACAAACAGTCGTGGATTGAAAATGACCAATTTTTTTTAAGGACAATCTAATGAAGTTTCTAGTCACACATTACCTGAAATAAGAGCACTGTATATTTTCCTCGCACCCCTGGTCTGAGATGACTGTATACTTTTGATGCAACAGCAACAACACCAAAATGACACTATTAATACAATATGAATGACTATTTATATAACAATTTTCAAATTGGGAAGACATCCCGAGACTCTTACCAATAATGGCTTGTCACCCGAGCTTGGAGGGGCAGGCGATAGTGGTGAGCTCAAAGAGGTAGATGTTGAGATGATGGACTTTGAACGATGGGAGAGAGTAAGGGATTTCAGCATGAAGTTCTGGAGAGTGGGGGCTGATAGACTCTATTGTATATGACCCTGCCTGCTGATGGTGGGTAGAATGGGGGAAACATACAGGAGACCGGATGCCCTCTGAGCAAAGGGAGCAGTCAGGTCGGTGGAGTAAACATTTTTTATGATTTATGTCCCAGGCCTCCCTCGATAAGATCCACGACCTGATCCAACGTTACCATCAAGCACTTCAGGGTGTCAATGGGTGGCTCGATGATGCCAGTGAGCTCTTACAACAGAGTCATGAGGGAGTGGATGTGGAAGGCTCCGAGGAAGCTTTCAGTCGCCACACCGAGTTTTTTGCGATGGAGAGTAAAGTGATCGGCCAGCTCGCGGAGTTGGAGAGCTTGGTCCCTGACCTCTTGCCATTCCTCAAAGTGACTGGGAAGGAGCAAGTTCAACAGAGTGTGGTGTCTTCGCAACAAAAAAGAAGTACCACAGAGCAGCAGGCTCAAGAACAGGGCGACATCTTGCAAAGGTAAGCGAGTGATCCTTATCAGATGCAATTTCCAGTGAACCCTCCGCTTCTGATGTTTTGGCTTTATGTTTAAAGAACATAAAGGGGAAAGGCTAGATAGACTAGGTTTATTCTCTTTGGAATAGAGAAGGTTGAGAGGAGACCTAATGGAGGTTTATAAAATCATGAGGGGATTCGACAGGGTGTTTCCACTGGTGGGCGAATCAGTGACTCGTGGTCACAGATTTAAAATAGTTTCAAAACGAAGCAGAGGGGAGCTGAGGAGAAATTTTTTCACTCAGTGGGTTGTTCGAATCTGGAATGCATTGCCTGAAAAGGTGGTGGAGATAACAGCTTTTAAAAGAGAATTAGATGTTTATTTAGGGAGAACAGGTGTTAGGTTATGGTGAGAGAGCTGGGCAGTGGGATTGAGTTACTCTTTTCAAAGAGCCGGCACAGACTAGATGGGCCGAATGGCCTCCTTTTGTGCCGTAAGTTTCTCTAATTCTATGATTCTATGATTACGTTGGTTTGTATTTACGTTCGCCTGCAAAATACACAGTCACTACACGTTACATGTAAATCCCGTGAGGAAGCCTCACCCCGGCACTCTCGCCTCTTGAGTCAGAAGGTTGTGGGTTCAATCCACACGACGGCGACTTTCTCTTTCCCGGCATGCTAGTCAACTATTCTCCAAATTTTAAAAAATGGTTCACTCACTCCATGGCTATTTGTGGGGCATAGAAGTGTGCAAACAGGCTGCCGAGTTTCAGCCACAAAATACACAAACAAACCGCCTGCAGCGTATCCTGTCAAGCGTTTTGAGAAGGTCTCGATGAAGTGAACAAGCGCTAAATCCAAACGAAAGAATTACGTGGTGCTTTTGGATCGGGACAGCTCTGGTGGCAGGTGTGATGATTGTGGTGTCTATCTTACCTCACTGGGGGGGGGTTTCACGTTTCTGCTCAGATGCATCGCAGACTGGCACGCGTATCAGGAGGCCAGGCAGCAGGTCATTGAGCTGATGAACCAAGCCGAGCGGAGGCTGTCCGAATTCTCCGCAGTCAAGGCCGCGACTAGCCACGAAAGTGAAGAGCGACTGACTCGACACAAGGTCAGTGCGGGGGGTGAGGGGGTGGGGGCGAAGGGAAGGCGAGTTCGCGTTTGTGTCACACGATAAATCAGTCGTTCGTGTGACGTTTAAAATGTACCCATTTTTTTTTGCTGTTGTTGTGGATTCCAGTCCTTGTTGGACACGGTGAATTCCTTTCACGAGAAGATCACAATGCTGGAGGAGCAGGCCTCACAATTGGAAAAGCTGGGCAATGATACCAGCAAGGCCACCATCAGCAGATCAATGACAACCGTGTGGCAGCGATGGACTCGCCTCCGCAGTCTGGCCAGAGAGCAGGAGAAGGTGCTGGAGGAAGAGGCCCACGGCTGGAAAAGTCTCACCAACAAGGTAGTGGACTCCTGCAGCTCAGTGCACACTCGCTGTAAAAGCAAGAGGACCTGGGTTCAATCACAGATCAGGGCGAAACCTCGGGCAGGTTTCCTTACTCCACACAGCTAATAATATTAATCCCTCCCCCCAAAAAATTGGTCATTTCAAACCACACTTGTTTGTGGGAGGGATACTGCTGTGCACAATTGGCTGCCCACATATATGCAGCCAATTCACTTGATAATGTAGTCTGTGAAGCTCTTTGAGACGTCTATAAGATGTGGAAAGCGCTATATAATATGCGTGGATTATTTTGACCCAAACCAAACTGAGATTGGTCTGCAAAAGCAATTCTCCTGTTCAGATGAGTTCGCTCAACACAAACCAATGTTTAAGCCTTGCTGATCTGTAATGTCTTGAATTACGTACTTGACAATGGAATTAACAACTCATCAAGCGGCAACATTGCGCTCTCTTTCCTGTTACGTTTTAGTCTATTTCTGTTAATTCCAGTGAACATCTGATGTACTTTAGACATCAAATCGAGTCAACGCCGCTCACTTTGAGCTCGACTGCTTGGCTAATTTGCTTTGTTCGTTGGTAGATTGAAACAACCACCGTCATTGTGGATCAACTCCAAGACCGGTTGCCTGACAGCTCGGTTGAGAAGGCCAGAAAAAACGAGTTGCTCGAGCTTTTGGAGTATCACGATGGCTTCGCAAAGGAAGTAGAACGGGAACACGCCACTTTGAGCGTGCTCAGGCAGCAGGCCCTGAACATGCTTCGAGATGTCGCCATGCCCTCAACGTCCATTGAAGACTATCCAGTGATGCATGAAATTAAAGCTATGCAGGACAGATATGACAAGTAAGTGGATCACAGAAGGCATTTAGTACTGTCGCTGTCCCTTATGAAAGATGCTCTAGTTTGGGTTCCAGTGAGATTAAAAATAATGCTGCCCTTGATGACATTAGAATTGTTTTCATTGTGGATCAAATAGTTCTTGGTCACATAATGTCATTTTTACCTTATGTTACATATTTGCAACGTGACAATTTTTCAATTTCACGTTCTGCTTGAAATCGGTGTATTTTGAGGGGGTGAAATTGCGTCCGCTGCTCTTATGATGGAATGTTAGGTGTGTACATTTTGGTGTCTTCATTCACAAGGTTTCCTAATGGAATTATTTGATAAGGAATCCCGAGACATGTAAATGGACGAGGGAGGAAGGATGTCTCACTTTGAGACGGACAGAAGGAGGATGTCTCTTTCTGTTCATCGTCACATTGTGGACGGAGACAAACAATTAAAATCTCTTTGTTTATAGTGTTCGACAGAAAATAAAGAAAAGCAAGAAAATGGTTCAACAAGAGCTGAAGGACCGGGAAGACGTGGGGAATGAATTACATTGGATAAAGCAATGGCTTCAGGAGACAAAGGAACATTTGCAGAAACCACTTGCTGATGCTGATACTCAACTTCAGGAATTAAAGGTACACACAGGGCGATGCCAGTCCATCTGTTAAACTCAGAGTCAGATCCAATTTTCATAGGTTGTCCGTGTACAGTTTGGTTTTCCCGGGCGATATGGCTGAATCTTGCCTTTGGTCAACTTCCCTCAAATTCCCCTGCTTTATTTTGCTCACTGAACTCGGAGGGTTTTTGTGAATTGCTCTAAGAACATAAGAAATAGGAGCATTCGGCCCCTCGAGCCTGCCCCACGATTCAATAAGATCATGGCTGATCTTCTAATCTAACTCCACCTGCCTGCCTTATCCCTATATCCCTTAATCCCTTTATCCATAAGAAATCTAACAATCTCAGTCTCGAATATGTTCAAGGACTGAGCATCTGCATCTTTTTGGGGTAGAGAATTCCATAAATTCACTACCCTCTGAGTGAAGAAGTTTTTCCTCAACTCAGTGCGAAAAGGCTGACCCCTAATCTTACGACTATGACCCCCTACTTATAGTTTCTCCAACCAGGGGAAACAGTCTCCCACTGTCTACTCTATCATGCCCCCTAATAATCTTATAGGTTTCTATAAGATTACCTCTAATTTTTCTATATTCTAGAGAATATAGGCCTAGATTACTCAACCTATCCTCATAGCTCAACCCCTCATCCCAGGTACCTAATGAATCTACGCTGAATCTTCACTCTAAGGCGAGTATGTCCTTTCTTAAATAAGAAGACCAAAACTTCACCAATACTCTTGGTGGCCCTATACAGTTGCAGCAAGATTTCCCTACACTTATATTCTAATTCTTTGGTAATGAACGGCAACATACCTAAGATGTTTTTATTCTATATGAACAACATAATTGCGATAGTTTAGGAATTCAGAACCAAGCGTCTTAAAATCTTACTGATTTGCCCTTTTTTTTTATATGCTTCATATGTCTCACTTAATTTTTCTCGTCTCCAGGAATTGCGGAAGGAGGTGGCTGCTCGACAACAGGCTGTTGAGCAGCTCGCAGAACGCCAGCAGAACAAATACCTGGAGCTTTATGCCATTCTGCCCTGCGAGCTGTCTGAGCAGCTGGCCGAAGTGACGCTGGCCCTGGGAGCCATTGAAGAGCAGGTGGAGTTACAGTTCATCTCCCTGTTTGGTTTCATACTTAGGGCAAAATGTAGCAAACCAGACTGTCAGAAGCTTTGACTGGACATGGACAGATGGCCCCAATCCATCCACATGAATTTGCCCCAAAGTCCCTAGTGAAAGTGCAATAGTTTTTGCTTAAGCTCCATTTTTTTGGGGGGGGGAAAAAAAAGGAAAGTTTGGGAATGGGAGTATTGGGCTGGATGAGTGTAGTCTTGAATTCAGCCCATCCTGGTGAGAAGTAAGCTTACTTTCTCCGCCATCTAAATGAATCGCATATGAGATAAATTTCTGGTTCCACAAGAAGCCACAGTTACATCAGAAAGTCCCATTTCACAGCACAGATTACCTTCAACCTGAAGAAGATTAAATATGCATTACCCTGCTTGCCCAAAATCAAGAAATGGAAGGGATTGTGCTGTCATTTGCAAAAAGAAAACCTTAACTGTACTTTGTTGCGTGTCATCTGAACTGTTACGTTGCGTTTTGTTGATGTTTAGATGAAAATAAAGGAAGGAGAAGCTCAACACACAAGAGAGGCCAGCCTGCAGTTCCACAGCAAAATCCAGGATGTTTCAGAAGAATTGAACAATATTTCCAGAAAACTCGAAGACAAAGCAAGTGACATAGTGCAAGCCAAGATTGAACAAAAGGTAAGTGGGGTGAGGGGGGAGAAGTTGTCTCTATTTTATTACAGAGAGAATGCATGAGCAGATTTAACCGGCATTTTGGTGGACCAGAAATTTATTACATATGGGGCTCATTGAAGTGGCAAAAAGAAGTACAAACTTTAATAATCTTTCATCTTTGGCTATTGCGTACTGTTGTTATTTGAACAGTGAACGGTGTACCAGGTGACCTGAGAGCCTATGATAATTATTTAAATAAATGGACTACTCTGCCCGCCGCCGCCAGACTGTTCAACGGCATCTAGCAGATGTACTTGGGGTTCAAATCATGTCATGGTCAACCTTGAAGCAACATGCCATGTAACAGGGCAAATGGCCTGGTTCTGTGCTAACCTACTCTTGGCTCCACACACAAACATGAAACACCCCAGCTGAAAAATCTATGATGCTTATTCCAGTTGTAATACAAGTTGTATTGGTCTTAAATAATAAATAAAGTTTGGGGGTTCAGTGTTGCTGAGTGAATGAGCCCATCAATCAACCTATGAGAAATACTACTAAAGCAAACTTTTTATCTGAATTGGCTGGTGCTTTTCTGTGCATGACGTTACAGTGCAGCGTTAGACCATTCATCTCGTGTGCTTTCCAGAAGCTTTGTTTTGGTAATGATCTCACAGTTATTCACTGTATTTCTTTATTTACTCGTGGATATACTTCCTCTGTATTTACTTTATCAAAACTCTTCATACTTATGAACACCTCTATTGAGTCTCTACCTTCTCTGTGAGAGTGAAAGCAGCCCCACTTTCTCTTGCACCTGTACACAGATTCTTGTTAATCACAGTTTTAAGAGTATTTAATCTTTTACATCTTAGTGCATTATAATAAAGCACAATAGTGCTTTGTGTCACAATTTTGGTTAAGTGTCCATGAGAAGAACTGAAGTGATGTGGTGTCCTGTTGGTGTACATGTTGATAGTTCCCTCACTCCCTTTCCCTACTTTCTCTTCCCCCTTTTCCCCTTCTCTCTCTCTTCCCTCTTGCCCCCCTTTCTCCCTGATTTTGCCCCCACCCACCTTTCCCTCCCTCTCTCCTTTGCCCCCCCCTTTCTCCCCCCTCTTCCTCCCTGACCTTGTTTTACACCACCTTTCCCTCACTCTCCTCCCCTTGCCCTCTTTTCCCCCCTTTCTCCCCTGGCCCCATTTCCGCAACTGTTTGTGAGTTTCGTCCACAAATATACAGTCGGCCTTCCTGCTCTTCTTCCCCCTGCCCCGACCCCTCCCCTTGACATCTTTTACCCCCCATTTCCCTTAATCCCACTTCCATGACTGTTTGTGTGACACTGCTGTGCGCAATTTGGCTGCCGCGTTTCACCCACAAATATACAGTCAATTTTCCTACTCTTTTTCGTCCTGCCCCTCCCCCTCCCCCCCTGCTCTTGTCCCTATCTAACTGTACAGCGCCTTGGGACGTCCTCTCGACGTGAAAGGCGTTATATAAATGTAAGTATTGATTGACTGATTGATAGTTCTTCCCAGGACATAGAGACTGTTGCACAGTGTTGCGAAATCAGTTTATACTCGCACATTTAATCATGACAGACAAAAACGTTCTTTGTTGTTACACAAAGATTAATTGGCAGAAATCCCTGCATTTACAGACATGGTTATGAGAGGGATTGAAAATAGTGAACACACAATGTGTCCTTTAGTCACACTAGTCACCTCCACTGCTTGCCAAATTCTAATGGAGCAATGCAACATGTTGAGACCTTGGATGCATTGTGATGGTGATCTACAATCATTCATTCCTTCAAACCACAGTGTTTGAGTTTCTCTTACTCGTAAACAGACCAATGCTCTTTTGAAAGTTGTTATCGAATCGGCCTCCACCACCTTTTCAGGCAATGCATTCCAGATTCGAACAACTTGTGGCTGAAAAAATTTCTCCTCAGCTCCCCTCTGCTTCTTTTTGAAACTATTTTAAATCTGTGACCACGAGTCGCTGATACACCCACCAGGGGAAACAGTTTTTCCCTATTTACTCTGTCGAATCCCCTCATGATCTTAAAAAAACCTCTATTAGGTCCTCTCGCAACCTTCTCTGCTCCAATGTAACTGTAGGAGACCATGGCAACCGATTTGTACACAGCAATGTCTTGTAAAGTGATTTTGTTTTCAAATCTGGGGGGGATTTTTCAGATTTAGTGAAGCATTTTGAGATGTCTCGAAGATGTGTTAAGGTTAAGGTTAACATCTCGTCTGAAGGAATGTCACCTCCAACATTGCAACACTCATTCAGTATTGCACAATAGTGTCAGCCTAGACTACACGGTGGTTGGATGTTTTTATGTGACCTTTATAGTAAGCAGCACCATGCACAACAGGAAGGAGTCGGTCGTAAAGCATAATTTATTGCAGTGCTCACAACATTAAAACACCTCAAAGTGCTTCAGTTGACACATGCAGTGACCTTTTTTGGTTGGCGAACATCACAGCCATTTTGCACACAGCAAGCTCCCACAAACAGCTATGAGGTGAATTTAATCTGGAGGATTGTTGGCCCAGATCCTGGGAGAATTTTTCCCTTTCCTTTACAATCCTGCAACAGAAAACCCGCTGAATGATAATAATAATAATCATCCTTCATTTGATATCGCGCTTTTCAGGTCCTCTAGACGTCTCAAAGCGCTTCACAGAATATACTGTAATGAGAATTGACTATATATTGTGTGGGAGAAACGAGGCAGCCAATTGCGCACAGCAGTGTCCCCGCATGTGAATGTGAACATCTTGTACTCGCAGAAAATCAGGGATGACCTGGACAGCTCCAATGTGAACCTGGTGGAGCTGGATGCAATGGTGCAAGATTTCACGGAGCAAAACCCTCAACAGAGTAAACATTTGACAGACAGCGTGATAAAGCTGTCGAGCCTCTATCAGCAGGTCTGCAGGCAGGCGGAGTATCGGGCTGTCAAACTCAACAAGGTAATTATGCAATTACCAAATACCCTTTTATATTGTTGACTTTTGAAGCTGAACATTGCTTGGTAGCTGTGCCTTTTAAAGCTGTTCCTAAAAATTATTGTTAGATACAAGATATGGGATTGATGAAACATCACAACCCTCAACGTTGATTTGGTGGGGGGGAGGGGGAGGTCACTCTGACTTTTGCGATTAAAATCCGTATTCCAATATCAAACCTGGGGAGGGGGGGGATGCGAGGCACTCAATTGAAAAAACAGAAATAAATGTCCCTCAACTGGCACATTTATAATAAATAATAAATAAATAATCCGTGAATTTGATATAGCGCTTTTCACATCTTATCGACGTCCCAAAGCGCTTAACGGAATATACTGTAAAGTGAATTGACTGTATATTTGTGGACGAATCGCGGCAGCCAATTGCGCACAGCAGTGTCCCACAAACAGCCATGGATTGAAATGACCAATTTTATTATTGTGTTTTTTTTGGGACGGATTATTATGAGGCGTGTGGAGTAAGGAAACTTGCCCAAGGTTTTGCCCTGACCTGCCTGGATTCGAACGCAGGTCTCTGCAGCTTGGTCTCCCCAGCTTGCAAGACAAGTGCTCTAACCACTAAGCCACAGGAGCTCCATTTATGGCTTCTACCATCCATAATCTTCCATTCTTCTTTTTTCCAATGAACTCAAAAGGCTGCTGTACAGTTGGAGGAATTTCACGAAATGCTGGAGTTTGTGCTGCGATGGGTGGAGAAGGCACAGTCCTTGGCTTCCAGCAACATCGCGTGGAACTCAGCAGCTCAACTCAACGACCAGTTGATGACGTACCAGGTAGGGCATCCTAACCCTTCACTGAAATTCTCAGGGGCTGAGCTTGAAGGACCACTATCTTAACAGTTAAGATTTGGTCAGAATTTTGCAAAAATGCTTCATTTGGAAATTCTGGTGGATTGATTCTCTTAAAAGGAACGGTGGAAAAACAGTTATCGAATTGAGTGCATTCAAGAAGTTAATAATATTAATAATAATCCTTGCATTTGATGTGGCATCTTACCACGAGTCATGCTAAAAACATTTCACGGGAAAACATTTCACGGGAAATACTGTGATGTGGTTTGACTCCGCTCTAGGACGCAACCTCGTGTGAGGGGTACTATATGTTGGTTGTTGTTGTTGACTGTATTTTGTGGGCGAACGCTGAGGTGGAGTTAAGAGTGGCACATTTGGCCTCAGTGTCCCTGCTGCTGATTGGTAACACTCTGGGTTCGGTCGACCACTTGACAAGGTACCAGAGATTGGTCACTAGTCCGTCGAATCTGTATCTGAGCACAATTCAATGGCTTCAAAGCAGAAACGAGAGAAAACATGCTGCCAGAAATCCTTTATAAGGGGATGATAGCAGCCTGCTGATTCCATAGATGTCGTAGTAGTGATATCTACCAGCAGTGCCTGTACGTCAATAGAATATTTGGTACTTGTAGTCTCTGGTGCATTTGTGAAGCTTGGGATGTGTCTGTGAGATTGAAAAGAACATGAGGGAAGAAGCTGGGTTACCTGGCTGCCTATTTGTTGTGACAGCGTGCGTTTTTTTCATTAGGCTATCCTGCAGGAATCGGATGAAATCCACAGTGACCTGGAAGCAATGAACGAGAAGCTGGGTAGCTTCAGTGATGTGTATCTAACCGCCAGCATGTTTCAGCATGTGGTAGAGCTCAGTCGGCAGACAAATGAGTTACAGCAACTTATGCAAACCCGGCTACAGTGTCTGCAAGATGCAGCCAAGGTAATCTTTTCTTCCAAAGCTTGTTAAGTCTACCTTTAGAAACGAGACGTGTGTGGGGTCGCGGGTTGAGCGAGGAGGAAACTGAGTTGTACTAGTACCGTGTTAACTCCACGTGTCTGGCAGGTCGTTAATGTTTCCGGAAGAAATGTTAGAGCTTGCATAAAGCACTCCATCACATCAAAACATCCTTTAAACATAAGAACATAAGAATTAGGAGTAGGCCATTCTGCCCCTCAAGCCTGCCCCACCATTTGATAAGATCATGCCTGACTTCTGACCTAACTCTAATTACCTGTCCTATCCCCATATCCCCTAATTCCTCTATTTTTTGAAAATCTATTAGTCTCAGCCTTGAAAATGTTCAAGGACTGAGCATCTACAGCCTCTAAGTGAAGAAATGTTTCCTCAACTCTGTTCTAAAAGGCTGACCTTTAATTTTAAGACTGTGACCCCTGGTTATAGATTCTCCTACCAGGCTCTCTTAAAGCAGGCTCTCACGGTGGGGCAGAGGGGTCAAGGCAGAGAGATGGGCTGAAAGCTTGCTCACCCAACACAAGATATTCAAAGATGTTACCTTGAAATAAATCACATAGCTACAGGTACAATGTTTAGATACCATTAATTGTTCATCTCTCGCAATTCCAGGCTAGGGAATCTGGTTTACATGATATTGTCACACAATAATAATTCTTTGAATTAAATTTTACCTGATGATCTTTTCCGTCCATGTAATTGAGCTGTCAGAAGCAGTGGCAGAACAGACTTGGTTTATGCGATGGAACCTCAAAGTAGGTTGTCTCGTTTTTGAGGCCTACACTATACAGGATTTCTAGCCAACGAAAGCGTCTTCAGTTCCAAGTACACTGCATCTCTGGACCTGCCCAAACATATTACATTTGACTTCAATACAGACAAAGCGACCACTTAGCTATGCTTTGCTGAACTGCTTACCTATCAAGCCAATTAAGCACAGCTGCACGGTGGTGCAATGCATCAATTAAGAACGGAAAAGAGCCACATTTGGGTTCCCTGTGGAGGCTCTGTGCTCTTTGTATTGTTGCCTTCAGATTACCGAGAGTTGATGGAGCGAGACTGAGCCTTAGAAGGCCACACAGGTCACTAGGATTGAGACGAGTAAGAGCTGATCGTTGAATCCTTTGACAGACAAGTTTCTATTCTGCCGTTCTTTTCCTCCTCTTTCCGTATTGGATCTATGTCTGTGTTGAACTCGAATGTAATTTATAAATCTCCATAATAATAATAATAATAATAAAAATAATGATTGTTGCATTTGTTATAGCACTTTTCTCGTCTTCTAGACATCTCAAAGTGCTTCACAGGAAATGGTGTAAAGTGAATTGGCTGTAAATATGTGGGCGAAACACAGCAGGCCATTGCATCCAGTGGTGTCCCACAAACTGTCGTGGATTGAAATGACCAATTTGTTATTTTTTTTGAGGGATTATTATTAGGCATATGGAGTAAGGAAACTTGCCCAAGGTTTCATCCTGACCTGCCTGGAATTGAACCCAGGTCTCTCGCTTGTAAGGCGAGTGCTCTAACCACTGAGCTACAGGACTCCATGAGCTCTCCACGAGACTTCATAGTCTTTATCGGTTATTATTTTGCGATATGTTTTTTGCAATGTGATTTTAGGGTGAATTCTCTCTGGCTCTCCCTCTCTTGAAGTCATCGATCTTCGGGGTTTGGTCCCATTGGAGCTGCCAGCTCTTCGGTACCTTGGTCGAGTTGTCCAAGTTGTATGGTCGAGTTGTCTGAGTTGCATGTAAAGCTGGAGTGAGTGTTGGCAGGTTGCTAAGTTAGTGATGTACTGTGACCAGCAGAACTGATGATCTTATTCTTACTTGACATATGCACGAATACATGTATTGTTTGCTAAATATCTATTTCACGCTTCCTGATGCTTCTTCAGCGTATATACAGTACACATAAACACATAGACATTTCTTCGTCAAGAGCAAACTTTGGCTGTTTCTTTTGATTCTGACACAGGCAATTGTAACCTCTGCCCCGGCTGAACTCAGGATAGAACAGGGATCAAACCTGCCATCTTCTGGTTTGTTGGTAGAAATGCTCATCATTTGATTTCATCCCGAAACATTTTCAGAAACTTTTAATCACAGCTCAGTTTCTCTACAGTTTACCATTATTTCAGGAATGAATAATAAGTCTCCACCCTATGAAAATTCACCCGTGTTTTTCACTTTCAGTGCGACAAAATTAATATAATTAATTAATATAAATTAATATAATACGCAACTAGATTTTTTGGTTCCCTTTTCAATGATAAAATAGTGTGTTTTAAGTATGAAATATGACTGTAAAAACTGAATCTGTGTGGAACCGCCGGAATCTAATTTACCTGATCAGAGTTGAGAATATGTACCTTCAGCTCGGCTGAAATATACATGGTCCGCAAATACACTTTATGGCAACAATAGTGAATGCTGTTTATACTCCTGTGGCTCAGTGGTTAGAGCACTTGTCTTGCAAGCTGGTGAGAGACCAAACTGGGGAGACCTGTGTTCGAATCCAGGCAGGTCCGGGCAAAGAAATCTTGGGCAAGTTTCCTTACTTCACACGCCTAATAATAATCCGTCCAAAAAACCCCACAATAATAAAATTGGTCATTTCAATCCACGGCTGTTTGTGGGGACGCTGCTGTGCGCAATTGGCTGCCGCGATTTTCCCACAAATATACAATCAATTCACTTTACAGTATATTGTGTGAAGCGCCTTGGGACGTCGACAAGATGTGAAAAGCGCTATATCAAATGCAAGGATTACTATTATTATATAAGTAATGTAGCTCCCCTTTCAGGGCTTAGCATTATGGAGTGTTTTAACAGTCCCAGAACCTGTTGCTGAGCTGGGGGATCGTCAGAAAATGTAGCAGTCAGTACAATGCTGATATTATTATGTTTTATTGCTTTAGGCATATCCCATTGTTTATGGAGATAGAGTAAGATATTGGGATGAGAGGAGTGGAAGAAAGGGCCCTGGTAAAAGCTCAGTGGGCTGAAATGTCTATTTCCTGGACGCTACTCTGTGTGTGGGGTGCTATATAAATGCAAGTTGTTGTTGTTTCAATTCATCAAGCCACAAATGAGAGATAAAGAGTAGCAGGATGGCATTGTAACGTTACTAAACCAGGGTTACTTCAGACACAATTGTTGTGCGCAATTTGGCTGCCGCGTTTCGCCCACAAATATACAGTCGGCTTTCCTGCTCTCCTTCCCCCTGCCCCGATCCCTCCCCTTGCCATCTTTCCCCCCTTTTTCCCCTAGTCCCACTTCCATGACTGTCTGTGGGACACTGCTGTTTGCAATTTGGTTGCCGCGTTTCGCCCACAAATATACAGTCAATTTTCCTACTCTTCTTCATCCTGCCCCGACCCCTCCCCCCCCCCCCTGCTCTTGTCCCTACCTGACTGTACAACGCCTTAGGACATCATCTCAACGTGTAAGGTGCTATATAAATGAAAGTTTTGATTGATTGATTCATTGATTGATTGACACCAATAGTCAGAGACCGAGACTAATAAATAGGGAAATTCAACATGAGTGTTCTTTGTGCCTCCCAGGATATGGAAAAGTTTGAAACAGAAGTGAGGAGACTACAGGTGGTGGTGAAACAGGCCCAGGTCACTCTCACCTCCCCTGAGCTGACTCGACTGAGCCTCAAGGAACAACTACCTCAACGACAGGTACTGCATTTCTTTGCTAAGTCAGGATCAAAACTCTGCCGCCCTCATATCACCCGCATCAAGCTTCGCTCCCCCATTACCCCAGTCCTTGCCAGACTTCACTGTCCTTGAGAGGATTGACTTCAAGATCCTCACCCTTGTTTTCAAGTCCCTCCACTCCCCTGCCCCCCCCTACTTCTCTGACCTCCTCTCTCCTCAAACCAGCTCCCGTTGCCTTCGCTCCACCGGATCTGGCCTCCTCCATGTCCCCCGAATCCTCCACTCCACATGCCTTTGGTCACCTTTCTACCCCTGGCTTGGTCCCGGGATCCGCTACTGTGAAGCGCTCTGAGACGCCGCCCGGCGTGGAGGGTGCTATATAAATCAAAGTTGTTGTTGATGTTATCCATCGACACCTTCAAGAGTATCCCCCACGAGGATCGAATTCAAGATGCTTGCCTCACTTTTAAGGCCATCCGTGACCTTGCCCCTTCCTATCTCTCTGACCTGCTGACTCCCTACCAACCTGCCCACCCCCTCCGTTCAGTGGGCTCCAGTCTGCTCTAACACTCCCGCTCGACCCACCCTATTGGCGGCCGGACTTTCAGCCTCTAAGCCCCCTACACTCTGGAACTCCATCCCACAATCCCTTCGCCTCGCTTCCTCCCTTGCCTCCTTTCAAGGCCGGTCTCAAGACCTTCCTTTTCGATCTTGCCTTTTCCCGCCCTCCCACCTCTCTCCCTCCCCTCCCCACTACCCTGCCCATCCCCCGATGCTCGGGTCCCGAGCCTTGACTGTTCAGCGCCTTGGGACATCCTCCCGACGTGAAGGGCGCTCTATAAATACTATTTCGTCGTCGTCGTCGTCGTCGTTGTTGGTATTATCGCATCATTGGGATATTTCAAAGCTCTTCGCGAGATATGCTGGCAAAACAAATTCACTCTCTTATCCTGTGGGAGAAACACGCGTACCATCTCATCTCAAATGTCCCGAATGTGTTTCTTTCTCTTCCACCGATTGGCAGCGGCTGTTGGCCAACATGGAGGGATTCAAGCAGAGGGTCCAGGCGGTGCAGAAATGTCAGGCTGCCCTGCGGATTCCAGAGGAGGTGGTGACGCATCTCCCCATCTGCCACATCGCATTGCGGCTTCAGGATGAAGCCAGTCGCCTGCAGCACACCGCCATCCAGCAGTGTAACATCGTACAGGTAAGGGTGGTCCCATTCTGTACCCCGAAAACCTGACCGGATGAAGCTCGGCTGTGATGTGTAACCCTGCGGTGGGATTTTGCTGTTTGAACGCGGTGAGGAAAGAGTGGGTAAACATCCTGATTGCTGATGTTTCACCCTCTTTACATTACAATGAGAAAAATGAGCTGCTATGAAGTTATTATAATCTCAAATCACGTATTTACATGTCGACCAGGCATTTTGGTCACCGGTGATTCTTGGTAGTTTCCTTAGAGTCATTTTAACAATTGTTTTAAATTTCCTTTGGGACCGTTAACTGATGAAGTCATAAATTGGTCATTTCAATCCACGACGCTATGTGGGACGCTGCCGTGCACAATTGGCTGCCATGTTTCGCCAACAAATGTACAGTCAATTCACTTTACAGTGTATTCTGTGAAGCGCTTTTGAGACGGCTAGGAGGCATGAAAAGCGCTATATCAAATGCAAGAATTATTATTATTATTAGCTTCACACAGTTGGTGGAGACGCCTTAAACTGCTTTGTCTGAAGCTGGGAGAGAGGAGACAGGCTTGCTTGGGAGACAGACACTGAACACACACGTGGAGTTCCTGTGGCTCAGTGGTTAGATCACTTGTCTTGCAAGCTGGGGAGACCAAGCTGGGGAGACCTGTGTTCGAATCCAGGCAGATCAGTGCGAAACCTTGGGCAAGTTTCCTTACTCCACACGCCTAATAATAATCCCTCCAAAAAAAAACCCACAATAATAAAATTGGTCATTTCAATTCACGACTGTGTGTGGGATGCTGCTGTGTGCAATTGGCTGCCGCGATTCGCCCACAAATATATACAGTCAATTCACTTTACAGAATATTCTGTGAAGCGCTTTGGGACGTCGATAAGATGTGGAAAGCGCTATATCAAATGCAAGGATTATTATATTATTATATATATTATGGATATGGCAGAACTGCTTCCAATTCAAGCAGGTGTTCTGTTCCGTTATTCTGTGTGAATATTACGATAAGCAGGGAATTGGAATGAAAATGCCCATCTCTCCCAAGGCCCAGCGTACGTGCTGCATTTCTTGTGGATGACGGGATTAAGGGATATGGTGATAAGGCGGGTAGGTGGAGTTAGAATCGATCAGTCATGATCGTATTGAATGGCCGGGCAGGCTCGAGGGGCTGAATGGCCTCCTCCTGCTCCTAATTCTTATGTTCTTATGTAAGCTTGATAGGCTGCATGGATGGCCTCCTCCTATGCTGTAGTTTCAGTTACCAGAGACTGGTAACAAGCGCGTTTGACACACGTTCGGCGTCCAATGCGATGGACTCGACGGGAAGGTCCATCGTCTTTGGTAGAGAACAAACGGCTTGTGAAGTCGGACCCGTTCACGGTTGGTGATGATGTGTCTCTGCAGGAAGCTGTGGTGCAGTACGAACAGTACGAGCAAGAGATGCGGCACTTTCAGCAGCTGATCGAGAGAGCGCACGGCCAGATCCAGGAACACACCGTCGCCACCAGCAACATCCAGCAGCTACAGGCTCAGATCTCACGGCACGAGGTACACCAGGCAATCCTTATTTTAACATGTTTTCTCCCCTTTACATACACCCCAAGTAGACAAGGCCACACCTTTTAACCCACGATAATCAAATTGGTCATTTCAATCCACGGCTGTTTTCAGCATAGACCACGTCCAAACTCAAAACCTGATGTGACACTTGGACGTATATTTTTCTGACCCAGGGCTACCGAATGAGCCAACTGTCTCTGTTTATACCTCATTCGCAGAGACTACAGATCTCACGGTCCAGTGCACAGAAATGATGAGGTAGATTCCTGGGAGCTGTTGGGAATTAAATTCGGCATTTAATTGAACTTGAGTCAGGGCCAAGGGTGACACAAACTTTTAAAACAAATTAGATTTACCTAATCGTGGAACTCCTGTAGCTCAGTGGTTAGAGCACTCATCTTACAAGCGTGAGACCTGTGTTCGAATCCAGGCAGATCAGTGCGAAACCTTGGGCAAATTTCCTTACTCCACACGCCTAATAATAATCCCTCCACAAAAAAACACAATAATAAAATTGGTCATTTCAATCCACGACTGTGTGTGGGACACTGCTGTGCGCAAAATGGCTGCCGCGATTCGCCCACAAATATATACAGTCAATTCACCTTACACTATATTCTGTGAAGCGCTTTGGGACGTTGATAAGATGTGGAAAGCGCTATATCAAATGCAAGGATTATTATTATTATTATTATTATGATTAACTGTCGCTGCTCTCTTTCTGCTCCCATGCCCGTCCACCTCTTTGGAACCTGTGGTTCCACTCGTGTGTTTCCACCTCTTCCCGCCAAGCCACAGTTACTGTCCATCCGCCCTCTAAACTTCTTCCCGGGACACTGTTTCCATTTGCCGAACTGTAAGATGAGCAGTTCTGCAGGCATTCCAAGAATCTCCATGGTATTTCCCCATTCCCTCCCCCATGACTAGTCACATTACAGCTTGCCCAAGCTCGGGCCACTGTAACCAATTAGAGCTTCAATGTGGTACTGTCCTCTCCACTCCCCCCACAGGCAGCTGCTGGTGAGGTTTGGTTGAGCAGCGCCACGTGAATCCTATCAACTGCAAATCTTCGGATTGTTTTTTTTCGTGAAAAATCTCCGTTGCCTAGTTTGAGCTTCCGGATACAGCTGACTGACTCAGGAAAAAATACGTTGTAATAAAGAGGGAGGAATGTGCATTTTTTATCGTGCCTTTCTTAGAATTTAAATTACTCCAAACGGTTCGCAAGTCATCATTGTCAAGTGTCGTGACTTTTTAATATGCAAACAGGTCAGTGATTTTTTTTTGGTGGGGGGTGCCAGCAAGACTCCACAAACGGTCATGAAGCAGCTGGCTAATTTGTCCGGAAGCTTAGACACTCAATGAAACTCGCGCTCTTCTTTGAATCCACTACAGTGGGCAGACATTACGTACTTTGGTTTCAATATATCACCTGAAAGATGGTACCTCTGGCATCTCCCCCAGGACTCGGCCGAGACCTTGTATTTCAGCATAGACCATGTCCAAACTCGAAACCTAATGTGACACTTGGACGCATATTTTTCTGACCCAGGGCTATCGAATGAGCCAATTGTCTCTGTTTATACCTCATTCGCAGAGACTACAGATCTCACGGTCCAGTGCACAGAAATGATGAGGCAGATTCCTGGGAGCTGTCGGGAATTAAATTCTGCATTTTCAGGGTGAGCTTGAGTCAGGGCCAAGGGTGACACAAATTTTTAAAACAGATTAGGTTTACCTAATCGTGGAGCTCCTGTAGCTCAGTGGTTGGAGCACTCACCTTACAAGCGTGAGACCTGTGTTCGAATCCAGGCAGG
The DNA here is from genome assembly GCA_035084275.1 of Hydrolagus colliei. Taxonomy (NCBI): domain Eukaryota; kingdom Metazoa; phylum Chordata; class Chondrichthyes; order Chimaeriformes; family Chimaeridae; genus Hydrolagus; species Hydrolagus colliei. Next base: position 100,623,163 of record CM068744.1, on the reverse strand, counting down.
TCAGTGCGAAACTTTGGGCAAGTTTCCTTACTCCACACGCCTAATAATAATCCCTCCAAAAACACCACAATAATAAAATTGGTCATTTCGATTCACGACTGTTTGTGGGGACGCTGCTGTGTGCAATCGGCTGCCGCATTTCGCCCACAAATATACAGTCAATTCACTTTACAGTATATTCTGTGAAGCGCCTTGGGACGTCGATAAGATGTGAAAAGCGCTATATCAAATGCAAGGATTATTATTATTAAATATACATTGTATTACCTGAATTTGACACCTATGGTAAAATGGGTTCCATTGCATTATCAGATATTTGATTGCAGCGAAATTCAGAGTGAAGTTTACCCACACGTTTTGTGTTACGAGGGTGTTAAAACTTGCCAGTCTTTTTCTTTTTGTTTGCGACTACATAACGTAGTTATTGTGGTTCCTGGTTGAGATCCCCCTGATAGTCTCGATTCCCTGCCTCGCAACCAAAACTAGCTATTTCTAATAAATTGCCTCGGTCCTTCCAAGAGGGTCTGTAACTCTTAGGACGCAGGTGTAATTCACCTGCCTTTCACTCTCTCCTGTTTCTCTGGAACTAATTAGACAGGTTTGCTACTTTGCTCCCGCCGTACGCTTAATGAAGGAGCTGCTGAGAGTAAGACTTGCAGACATAAAAGCTGGGGGGATGGGATCGGGGGTGGAGGGGGGCAAACTGAGGTGGGGGTGTGGGGTGGGAGGGGGGGTGGGGGGGCGTGTTATTACCGTTGGGAGTCCTGTAGCTCACTGGTTAGAGCGCTCGCCTTGCAAGCAAGAGATCTGGGTTCGATTCCCAGCAGGGTGAAACCTCGGGCAAGTATCTTTACTCCACACGCCTGATAATCCCTAAAAAAAAACACCCCACAATAATAATTCTGCCACTCAATCCACGACTGTTTGTGGGACACTGCTGTGTGCTGTGTGCTGCCGCGTTTCGCCCAAAAAAATGTAGGATGGTGGACGGTGTGAGTCCTGACAAAGGATTGTAGACCTGAAACGTTGACTCCTTTTCCTTTCTCCATGGCTGCTGTTTGACCTGCTGAGTTTCCCCCCAGCAACTTCTGTTTTTGTGTGAATCCATTCCCTGGCACATGTCGCCATCTCCTGGAGAGTAGGTGAAAAAGAAAACGTCCCACAAATAAATACATACTGCACTGCATTGAAGTCTAATCCTAAAGTGACCTAAATCAGTCTCATTCAGTGTTTATTTGCCGAATTACAGTTTGAGGCGCAGCGTGGCCTGGCTGCTTAAACGGATTAAAACCATGAAGTCAGGCCACTGTTATTCGCGCGTTTTGCTGCTATTTTCCCCTCGTTATCGCAGTTGCGTCACTATTAATAGCACAGAAGGCATTATAGTTTTGCAAGTGTGAGTAGATTTGAGTAAACGTGAAGCAGACAAATAAACGGACAATCTGTAAATGTAAATTTGCTGCTGTTGTTGTTGTTGTAATTTTCAGCACTTCCTAGCGTGAAGAAAGTTACCCGTTTCCATTTAACGTATAGATAGGAAGATTGTGCGTTCGGACTGCTTGCCGAGTTACGGCCGACGTTCCAGCGAGGTGTTGGGGAGAGCGCTGTCTTGTTGAGAGTTGCTGGCTTTATCGGGCCATCAAAGTCCCATCCGCCTCGTCGGTTGGACATTAAAGGCCTTGTGACATTGGACATTGATTAACCTTTCAGACTGATTGTTCATTTACTCCATGGCTGGCTGCATTCGTGGGACTTTGCTGCGTAAAAAGCCGGTCGCCGCATTTGCCGACGAGAAACGGTCACTCCCGACGTCCTCCCGACATGAAAGGCGCTTTATAAGTGCAAGTTGTTGTTGTTGTTGACTGTTAGCGAGTGGATGTGTTTGTGTCTGTGTCTACGGGAGTGAGAGGATGGGAGAATAAGCGAGATGTTTCGAAGCGCTTCACAGAATCGGGATGGTACTGCATTATGTAATGTGGGCTGGAGTTAGAGAGAGAGAGTTAGTGTCAGTGAGGTAGATACCGGGTGAGAGCGAGAGGGAGATTACATTGGACAAGAGGCCGAAACGCTTCAGTTAATTGATGTGCGGCAGCCAGACACCGGGACCCTTCGAAAAAAGGACACTGAAGGAAGCGTCGCCTTCCGCAACACACGAAAGGCCAGATCTACTGTTGCCCCCCGAACGCTGATCAGTTTACATCATTGTCAAGTTGTTTCGCTGTGAGGGGACGGAGGGCAGGGTGGGTGGGGGGAAGTCGACTTCAGAAGAACACCATCTGGGGGGGGGGGGAGGCTGGTGAGCCGAGTGAGGCATGGTTTACAGGTCGAGCCATCACACGGCTTGTTTATTACAGGCAGGACCATCTGTGATGAGATGATTTGTTTCACTAGCCGGAGGGGGGGGGAGTGTGTGTGTGTGTGGGGGGGGGGGAGTGTGTGTGTGTGTGGGGGGGGGAGTGTGTGTGTGTGGGGTGGGGGGGGGGGGGGGGCGGGGGGGGAGTGTGTGTGGGGGGGGGGGGGAGTGTGTGTGTGTGTGGGGTGGGGGCGGGGGGATGGTGGGGGGAGTGTGTGTGTGTGTGGGGTGGGCGCGGGGGGGGAGTGTGTGTGTGTGGGGGGGGGCGGGGGGATGGTGGGGGGAGTGTGTGTGGGGTGGGGGTGGAGTGTGTGTGTGGGGGGAGTGTGTGTGTGTGGGGGAGGAGTGTGCGTGGGGTGTGTGTGGGGGGGGGGGAGTGTGTGTGTGGGGGCGGAGTGTGTGTGTGGGGGAGGAGTGTGCGTGGGGTGTGTGTGGGGGGGGGAGTGTGTGTGGGGGTGGGGAGTGTGTGTGTGGGGGAGGAGTGTGCGTGGGGTGTGTGTGGGGGGGGAGTGTGTGTGTGTGGGGGTGGGGTGGGGGGAGTGTGTGGGGGTGGGGGGAGTGTGTGTGTGGGGGGGGAGTGTGTGTGTGTGGGGGTGGGGTGGGGGGAGTGTGTGTGTGTGTGGGGGTGGGGGGAGTGTGTGTGTGTGTGGGGGTGGGGTGGGGGGAGTGTGTGTGGGGTGGGGGGAGTGTGTGTGTGTGGGGTGGGGGGAGTGTGTGTGTGTGGGGGTGGGGGGAGTGTGTGTGTGTGTGGGGGTGGGGGGAGTGTGTGTGTGTGGGGGTGGGGGGAGTGTGTGTGGGGTGGGGGGAGTGTGTGTGGGGGTGGGGGGAGTGTGTGTGTGTGTGGGGTGGGGGGAGTGTGTGTGTGTGTGGGGGTGGGGTGGGGGGAGTGTGTGTGTGTGTGGGGTGGGGGGAGTGTGTGTGTGTGGGGTGGGGGGAGTGTGTGTGTGTGGGGTGGGGGGAGTGTGTGTGTGTGGGGGTGGGGTGGGGGGAGTGTGTGTGTGTGGGGGTGGGGGGAGTGTGTGTGTGTGGGGGTGGGGGGAGTGTGTGTGTGTGGGGGGAGTGTGTGTGGGGGTGGGGGGAGTGTGTGTGGGGGTGGGGGGAGTGTGTGTGGGGGTGGGGGGAGTGTGTGGGGGTGGGGGGAGTGTGTGTGGGGGTGGGGGGAGTGTGTGTGAGGGTGGGGGGAGTGTGTGTGGGGGTGGGGGGAGTGTGTGTGAGGGTGGGGGGAGTGTGTGTGGGGGTGGGGGGAGTGTGTGTGTGTGTGGGGTGGGGGGGAGTGTGTGGGGGTGGGGGGAGTGTGTTTGTGTGTGGGGTGGGGGGAGTGTGTGTGTGTGGGGGTGGGGTGGGGGGAGTGTGTGTGTGTGGGGGTGGGGGGAGTGTGTGTGTGTGTGGGGGTGGGGTGGGGGGAGTGTGTGTGTGTGGGGGGAGTGTGTGTGTGTGTGGGGGTGGGGTGGGGGGAGTGTGTGTGTGTGGGGGTGGGGGGAGTGTGTTTGTGTGTGTGGGTGGGGGGAGTGTGTGTGTGTGTGGAGTGGGGGGAGTGGGAGTGGGCTTCTGAAGGAGCTAATGTCCTGTGTGCACGGTGTGCAATACACAGACACTCTGTGGGTTTCGTGCTTTGTCACCGCCGAACATCCTGCCAATGAGCCACAGATTTGGTCATGGGGCTGGATTGCTCATTCATTGGCTGCCCTCCGAGCACCGACGAGAGCAGAGAGAACAGTTTGAATGCCTTGTCTGAGAGACGAAATGGAGCCGTGCCTCTTTTGACTTTCTCTTCCCTCCCATCTTCGCCCTCCACCACCACCTCCTCCCTCCCTCCCTCCCTCCCTCCCTCAAAATGCTCTATTGACAGGAATTCGCCCAGCAGATCAAGAGTTACCAGGAGCAGATAGCGGCGCTGAATTCCAAGTGCAAGATGCTGACAGTGAAAGCCAAGCACGCCACCATGCTGCTGACGGTGTCCGAGGTTGAAGGGCTCGCCGAAGGGATGGAGGAGCTGGAGGGTGAGCTCCCACCCTCACACTCAGCTCACCCCTCCGTGGTCATGGTAAGCTTCACAACCCCGTCATCCCGATCGACTGCACCGCTGGGGGGAAGGGAGAACAACAAATCACTTCCTTCTCAGCTCCAGGAACCCGCTCACTGTTCATTGTAGTTAACTCCTTCACTCCTGATATTTTCCCCCGCTTAAGGGATATATGTATTATTGACAGATCGTTGGGTTGATTCACTGTGGGGTGGGCGTGTGGAGGTGGGGGAAGAATCAACTGATTTTTTTTATCGAAAAACCTTTTGTGTGAAGACAGTGAGAGTTCGAAGAATTTCTACGCAGAGGCTTCTCATTTTTGTGAGTTTGTTCACCGTGTTAAGAGGCCATTTCAGGTGTCCTTCATCTGATCAAAAGCAACGGTTCTGTGACTCCCTGGGTTACTCGGTTGCATATATAATTCACGGGCAGCTGTGTTTTTCTCTCTCTGTCTCTCTGAACGTTTGTTTGCACAAACCGCAAATCAAATGGTTGCGAGCGTATGCAATGCTTTGTCTCGAAGTGCCTGTTGAATTTGACTGCCTGACTTGAAATGGAATATTTCTTGAAACGAATTGGATGGAAAAACTTGCAGCACAATGATACAGCACAGTGTGTGGGAAGGAGCAGCCAATGAAAAATTGAATGGAAAACTCCACTAGACTCTATCACAGACACGATAAGACAAATGATACCCCCCCACAAACTACCCCCCCCCACCCACCCACCCTAACCACCCGCCCACCCACCCGCTGTGCTATCAACTTTCTGAGATTTGTAATGTTTTGATGGTTTGCGCTTTCTGTGATTCTCTCTCTCTCTGACTGTTTGTTGTCCTGATCCTCTCTCTCACTCTCTCTCTCTCTCTCTCTTTATTTACCTCTCTTTTATTTATCCGGCTCGGCTCTGGTTTCCGCTGTCAGATGACAGCCGGCCGCTGTCACACGCTCCTCTCGCCCGTCACAGAGGAGTCTGGGGAAGAGGGGACCAACAGTGAGCTCTCCTCTCCGATGCCTGTCGCTCTCCCTCGCCTGTGGCTAATAGTGACATCTCTGTCGCCGCTCAGGTACTGCCTTCGAGTCAATCCCTTCCGTCCGATCGCTGCATGCTCTACGTCCGTACTGCGTGTTATCCTGTAGAAACCTAACGGTAAAAAGTACGGTACGAGCTTTAAACTGCATGATATGCCAATGGCGGGGTTTTGAATGGCAAAATACCTCGGAAGTCGTCGACTGTGAGGCCCAAATAAGTCCGAAGTTTGTCTCGTGGCTCTGCGATCCTTTGTGTTTATCTGCTGTAACTGTAGCGGGTATATAACTCCGACAATGTCCGTCCAGTGTGCTTCTGCTGACGGAAAATATCACGTTGTAACCCGACTACTTAAAGCTGGAGGCTGCCTGTCTGTACAGTACTGCACTTAGAACAACAAGACTGCTGCAATTGTACCAAAACAAAAGACGGCTCGGGATTTGGGGGGCCCAGCTTTGCAGCAGTGTTTTTCACACGCACCGTCTAATAGTGGTTGTGAAAAATATACAGGGAAATAAGGACCCTACGTGTGTATATTGCACCAAATAATGAATGCTTACGAAGTCCCGGGTTGGTTGATTGGTTGGTTGCTTGCATATCTCATTCATTACTTGGTTCATTTACGTGCAAGGTGCTTTATTCTGGTTTCTGCTGCAAAACTGTTTTGTGCTATGTTACGGTCGGCGGTGGCCTCGCGGTGAAAAGATGTGGGTAATGAAGAGCGGTAGCTGTGCAACAACAAAGGGGTCCCGACAACACAAAACCTGACACCCAGAAGCGTAAGACAACCTACAGCCTCAGACACGCAACTGACGAGCCTGTCGTTTACATAGAGGGCATGAAATATCTCAAACAAAGTCCAGTAAAAGTTTGTTTATCCGTGACCCGATCAACCGTAACTTCCGTATAACCGGCACCTCGAAAAAATGGTCTGCATTCGATTAACCGGAATTTATCCGGTACAATGCATTTATTTTATTTGTTTGGGGTGTTTTCGGCCGAATATCCGGCACGCGCTTTGACCGGCATTGGCCAGGTCCCGAGGGTGCCGGATAAATGGGCTTTTACTGTACAATACTAAAGGAAAGAGTGGAAGCAGCGATTGTAAAAATGCAGACATCATTTCGCAAGCGAAAACACTGGTAGCCTTCATTCCATTATGCGCTTTGAACCACACAACAATTTCCATGTTAGTTTGTTTGAAAGATAAAGTTGGTAGGAGGTGCTGAGCATTTCTGGAGGACGCATAACCCATTGTTTGCCTAACCCTCAGTTTTGACCTGAGGTGCTGTGTTAAGCATCTCCCAACGATAAATATTTTGGTTGTCAATCCAATCTAACTAGCAACAAACTCGAATGATCCAATGGATATTTTTGTGCTTTGCGATTGAAGACTGTGTGCGTTTGTATGAAGGGGGCGATTAATAGAGTGCTTGAGTAAAATTGGAGGGGATTTAGATAATGGCTAATATTGAAGTGTTCAACAATACACAATTCCTACCAAAGGTATAAATATAACTGTATATGAGAGGGAGATGCGAGTCTCGTCCTCTCGCTTGCCTCCTTCAAGACCCGTCTCAAGACTTCCACTTGACCGTGCTTTCGGTCACTCGCTTACCCTCCAGCGCACCTAATCCCAGACAGTTCTCTTGACTGTCCAGGGCCTTAGGACATCCTCCTGACATGAAAGGCGCTTATACAAATGTAATTTATTGTTTTGTATATGTGGGATAAACCTCACCTCTGGACAAAATCATTCAGTTGATAAAATTGAACGTCTACAGTGCAATTGTGCCATCTAACCCCAAGTATAAACTTCGGATGTGTTTGCTGATATCAAGGCAGGGGAACAGTTAGAAACTATTCTTGTCCTCAGCAACTGATCAATTTGCTTTATTTTGGGGGGAAATGGGTGGGAGGGGAGAAGAGCGAGAGAGTTTCAGGTGCTTCAATATTGAGGGCAGAGTATTTGGAATCTAGACCTGTTGCTCAGGTCGCTGAGGCATCAAACTGCTCCCAAAATCAGTTTAAGCATAGAGTGAGTTTCCCACTAGCTCAACCCAATCTTGTACTGCAGTTTCTGAATCCAGATTTGTACTGCGAATCACTTGTCAGTTCCGTGATAGAAAATAAACTCAGTGTTAATTGGTGGGTTGGTATCTTTTTGCTGTTGGATGGTTGCAATGATGTATGTGGTAATTGGAACCATTGGTGGAGACTGGATATACAGGCTCCTATACCTCAGCCTCAGCGGTGTTCATTGGAACTTAATGATAAAACCTGCATAGTACCAGGCAATTTGCAATTGCCTGACAATAATCCCTCAAAACAAAATTGGTAATTTCAATCCATGTGAGACACTGCTGTGTGCAATTGTCTGCTGCATTTCTCCCACCAAAATATAGTCAATTCACATTATAGGGCAAGTCCAAGGTATTTGTTCCTCTGATGCTAAATTTTCAAGTTTGATAAAATATGGTGAACTTGGTGTCATTTTGAAGCTAAAAAGTTGAATTTTTCAAATCTTTAAAAAAAAATGAGAACTTTCACCAATGTGAAGAATTATATGCAAATATATTTGCATATCATGCAAATTATGGTACCGTACGGGACACTTCAAATGTATGCAAATTTAAGCATATACCTCATACTGTGCAAGAATATGAATCCATTTATGTGGTGACCTTAAGTTTATAGCAAGACTTAAATAATTTGGAAACCTGAAATTCAGAGGTCATTAAATATGGAAATTAGATGCATTTCAAAACAAGGGTGCCCCGTATGAGACTGTAATGCATGGCATGTAACATGGCTATGTTCTATAAAACTGTACAGTGACTGAGGCTATCTTCAACGTGCATGTCCAACCATGGCTGCAAGCTTGCTCCTCTAGAGGTGGTTGAGTTTGGCTGATCCTCTAATGCATGGGCTGGCGTGTTTGCAGCAGAAATAGCTTCAATCTCTCGCATGTCACTAATGTGACATGGTTTCTGTAATGGTGGTTGGCGAGCCTGGTTTGGACAATTGGAGAAGTGGAGCCACCCTCTCGAGCGAGTCATTTGTCATCAGTTTGATCCTGTTGCCTTTTACACTGAACTGGTAGATCAACTCCAGTGGGGAGAGGGCACGGCACGGGGGTTTGGGCGGGGGAGTGATGAGCAGCAAGAAATGATGTATCCTGCAACTTCTGTGAATGTTGTGATGGGAGATGTCAAGCAAAAGACGACACCTTTGAGAAATAAGAATGCTCTCGTTCTTCGTTTGTAGGATAATGCCTACGGTCGGCCGCTGCCCACTGATGAAGGGCAGATAGTGGCTACGGTCACTCGTGAGGTCTCGAGTGCAGGGCCACTGGAGGAAGAGTTTGAGCCAGGGATGGGGGAGGTGGCCACCTCAAAGATCGATGATCTGCAGCGCTCATGGGAAACACTGAAGAATGTGGTAAGTTTTATCACTAACCTTTGTTTCCTATCTTATGTTTACTTGCTCCTATTTCATAGACTATCTCCTGTACCTCCTTCTCTCTCTCTCTCTCTCTCTCTTTCTTCCATCTCTCTGTTTCCCTGACCAAGGATTGAACAGAAGACCCCTTGGAGTGAATTGTCACAGTACAACATAACTTCCCCACTGAGCTATCACAAAATATCAGAACCTCACTGTATGAGGAATTGTAGTTCAAAAACAAGCTCGAGCGGAAGGGAGATTTTGAAGTGGTCCATCGGATCACAGTGTTGGAATTGGTGTCTTTATTTTTATTTAAGTGGAAGCTGGTAACTGTGTGCAAACCAAATCTGTACTTGTTGGACGTCTGATTAAAAGGATTGATGAGTTATGAGTTTCAGTTAAGATGCTTTCTAGTGGAAAAGCTACTTAGCTTTCAATATTGATCATCAGACATCATTATTTTCATTGAACTCTTGCTATTGATGCAGAACAGTTTCTAATTTTAGGATTTTTGGATGAAATAGGTCACAATCATTAACAACAACAAAATTCCACTTATATAGCGCCTTTCACGTCGGGAGGACGTCCCAAAGCACTGAACAGTTAGGTCGGGACCCGATTGGGTGGGGGAGGGTCAGGGTAGGGTGAAGGAGAGTGGGAGAGGGGGAAGAGTTAGTGGGGGAGTCGAAGGTGCGGTCGAAGAGGAAGGTCTTGAGACCGGCCCTGAAGGAGGAAAGGGAGGAAGCATGGCAGAGGGGCTGCGGAATGGAGTTCCACAGTGTGGGAGCAGAGAGGCTGAAAGCCCGGCCGCCAATGGTTGGGCGGTTAGGGCGGTGGACACAGAGCAGGCCTGAGTCTGCTGGACGGAGGGTGCGGGCGGCTGATAGGGAGACAGTAGGTCAGAGAGATAGGCGGGGGCGGGGCCGTGAATGGCCTTGAAAGTGAGAACAAGGATCTTGAATTTGATCCTCTGGGTGACGGGGAGCCAGATGAGACGGACGAGGGTGGGAGTGATGTGGTCGCGAAGCCTGGTGCAGGAGAGTACATGAGCTGCAGAGTTCTGAATGATCTGCAGCCTGTGAATTTGAGCCAATTCATTTTATCTTCATGCACTTTAAATATGTGTTTTATCTATCGCTTTGCCCAGTTTGTCCTCTTTCCAAGTTGCATCAATTGATGTGCTTGTGGTTATTGCCTTTGGTCAAAATCTTGAAATTGTTTCCCTGTTTGGATTCCCGCCATTAATTTTGCGTGCCCTATGAAACGTTCTGTTTTTAAAACCTAAAAAACACTTATGTATAATTGCAGGTTGTTGTAAATAGTTTTTGCCCTGAAGATGTTTTGTTGTTGTTGCGTATTTCAGATCAGTGAGAAGCAACGCACTCTTTATGAAGCCCTCGAACGACAACAAAAATACCAGGACTCCGTTCAGTCGGTATCCACAAAGATGGAGACCATCGAGAGAAAGCTGGGTGAAGCATTGGCTGCAGACAGCAGTCCTGAGAGTCAGATAGACGCACACCAGGTAGGTCACCGACCCAGGATGGTGTCAGATTAACTCGGGCCTACTCTGGATTTGGATATCAGTTTGTTGGGTCAGGTTTCACAAGGAAGTGGTTTGTGTAAACACAATATTGAGGTGATTTTAAGAAGCAATTTGATTTGGCGTTTTCTTCAAAGTGGTTGCTTTGACGCTTGGAAAGCAAATATCACATACGGAATTGGACCCTGTATCATTCGCTTTGAAAACCCAAATTGAAGTGTGGATGCCATTCGCGGACGATGCACTCAGCTTTCTTTGAACTAAAATGGTTGACGTCTGGGTCATTCAGTCGCAGTCAACGCTACTTCCTGCTTTGTGCAAGTTCAGCAAACAGGAAGTAACATTGACAGTGACGTGTTCACTTGGAAGTTGGCTCATTTTCTTTGAGCGAGGCAAGTGACCATCACACATAGAAGGAATTGGCTGTCCAGGCACATGAGCAGTGAAACTCTTCAATGATATAATCTCGGAAGTGAATCCTTGGGATTTCATTGATCCCCAACGTTATACTGAGGTTCCTTCCTGGTAATAACAATCTTCCTTGCATTGGTATAATAATAATCCTTGAATTTGATACAGCCGGTTTTCACATCTTCTAGACGTTTCAAAGCGTTTCTTAGAATAAACTGTAAAGTGAATTGACTGTGTATTTGTGAGTGAAAGGCGACAGCCAATCGCGCACAGCAGCGTCCCCACAAACAGCCGTGGATTGAAATGACCAATTTTATTATTGTTTTTTTTGGAGGGATTATTATCAGGCGTGTGGAGTAAGGAAATTAATCACGTGCCTTATCATGTCTGTGAGTCATATCAAAGCACTTCACAGAATATACTGTAAAGTGAATTGACTAAATATATATATATATATATATATATGTACATATATATATATATTGCAGGCCAAACGTGGCAGCCAATTGTTTCATTTTTTTTTGAAGGAATGATTGCCGCTGGAAAAGCAATCTCCCAATCAACTAACAACCGGGTTCCTATTTACTGCTAGATAAACAGAGGGATTACGGAGTAAGCAAACTTGCCCAATGTTTCGCCGTGCCGGGAATCGAACTCGGGTCTCTCGCTTGCGAGGCGAGTGCTCTAACCGCTGAGCTACAGGACTTCACATATCTGTCATCTGTTAAATGAAACTGAGTTCCAACTGTTGCGAGTCTAATTAAACGGGATTAATGTTTGTTTTGCCCAGGGCTTGATGGATGAGATCATGACGCTGCAGGATGAGATCAACGAGCTCCAGATTTGCTTTGCTGAAGAGCTGGTGTCGGATACGCTGGACACGGAGACCTCCGAGCAGCTGGCCATGCAGTCCACGCTCACCGTCCTCGCTGAGAGAATGGCCACCATCAGGATGAAAGCCTTGGGAAAGAGACAACTGTTAGAGGTACATTTGAGCAGACAATATTTCATTAAGGAGTACCGTGCAGTACTTACCAAAGTGGACATGGATTAGCCATAATAGGGCCGGGTTTTAGAGTTTGTTCCATTTGGGTTTATTTTCATGTACTTCACAATGGAACTTTATCTGCTGCCTTGCCTTTAATACTCTTTCCAAGTCACATTCCTTGAAGGACTTTTAGTTTGTAACTTTGATCAACTCGCTAGGTTGTTTGAAAATTGCAGTCCATTAAATAAACATCAACATTGAAAGTGAAGCGTTGGACCGAATCCTGATGTTTGTTTCATGTCGAAATTTCATGTTGAAATATACGCGACAACATTGCCCTTTACTCTCTCTGCCTCCACATTCGGAGATGGGTTCTGCAGCTTGGGGGCAGCAAATGAAAAGATATGGGCTGTGGGTGATTGTCTGTCTTTCCTTCTGGAGCCAGGCAGGCTATCACATTGCTGATCTGTACAGATTACCCCCACCCCCAACACAGTCAACAAGGTCAGTGGCTAGATCAGGAAGTGTTTTTCCGAGTTTGGAAATGGCTGGCTGGCATAGCCGGTGCTTTGCATTCTGCCACACACACAGTGTAAATAGGGGTGAATGTCAGGGATTGTAAAGAGACTTCTATGTAACCTAGCCTAGTGCACTGTAGATATGGCATTGATATATGCATTGTATCAACATCCGAGGGACAGAGTGTACAATTCACTCTCAACCACAGCACTGCATCAGTCACGATGGAGTGCTCTATCGCACTTCTTGACTAACAACAGTCAAGAAGATGGAACAAAAGTGGTAGTCAGACAGCAATGTTCAGGACGTGGCTTTAGTTTGCTGCTTCCCCTCGTAGAAAGTGGACCTTTATTTTGTTGTCCCAGCACCGGCTTTGTTGACCATTCGAGTAACAGTATTTTGGGCGTTTTTAGGAGAAACTGAACGAACTGGCTGAGGAAGAGCGTCAGGAACAAGCCCTGCAGCAATACTGCACCGAGGCCGAGGAGCTCAACAATTGGCTTCTAATTACAAAGGCTACCTTGGACACTACTCTGAGAGCTACTGAGGAGCAAATGGAAATGGAGGAGCAGCTCATTGACTGTCAGGTAACATATAGGTCGCAGGCTCGACCTTCTTACATGACTGTTATTGCAAATGTTTATTAGACCTGTTATATTTTAGATACTGTGGTGTGTGGGACACTGCTGTGCGCAATTGGCTGCCGCGTTTCGCCCACAAATATACAGTCAATTCACTTTACAGTATATTCTGTGAAGCGCTTTGAGACGTCTAGAAAGTGTGTAAAGCGCTATTTCAAATGCAAGGATTATTATTATTGTAATTATTGTATTATGGCTCATGAACTTTCACCACAGCTCAGTTGGTAGCACTTTCACCCCTGGTTGTAATTAAAGACCCGAATTGCGACTTGGAGGGTCCTGAGTCCGGCCTTGAAGGAGGAAAGGGAGGAAGTGAGGCGAAGGGATTGCGGGATGGAATTCCTTAGTGTGGGAGCAGAGAGGCTGAAAGAACAAACTCTTATCTGGGAAGATGGTGGGAGCAGGTTTATTTCTCCTCAGCAGAATTGCCCTGCAATATTAATTGAGAAGCTCCCGTCACTGACTGACGTCTGATCTGAGAGCCACATTACAGGTTCGCCCTTTGACCAACACAAATTCGAGATGTGCTCATACAATTGTCAACTCGCTTGACCGAGCGATGAGTGAACACAGCTGGCATCTTTGTGTTCTCCCTTTGCTGCATCCCATTCGCCTGCGTGAGCTCAGAATGCTGGAGACTCTTCCAAACAACGAAGCTTTATTCAGCTCCAAACTGTTGCTGTGGTGGAGTTGGGGCGGGAGGGGGGGTGGGGGGCAGATTAAGCAGCTTTGTGATGAGCTAGACGAAGACAATCAACGCTGCACTGCAGGAATAAACGGTTTCACTTGACAGGCGTTTGTTTTTTTTGACTGAACTCTATTGCAGCGTGTAAACAGTTTTACCTTATCACAATGCAAGTCAAACGATTTTGGTAAAGGGCATAATCACTGTGTATCCATGACCGAATCGTCACCGAAACTCTTGACAGTTGACTGGGAGAAATGCAACCACAAGTCTTTTGTTGCTCGTTCTGTCCGGTTACAGTAAAAACGGTGACCTAGACAATGCAGAGAGGCGAGCGAGCCATCGATTTTGCTGCGTTGTGTTAACAAGACACTGACGTAAATGTTTGTGTTTATCCTGCATTCTGAATTATCAATGTATTTACCCAATAATATGCCGCAAAGGAGAATCTAGGGATTGATAAATTGCAATGTTCCTGCCAAATATTAATTTTATTAAATCGTTTGAGCTCTGCTTTTACACAATTATGATAAAATGTATTTAGATCGATTCGGAAATACCTTCCCAAGACTGTACTTGATGTGGACATTGTTCCGTGATTGAAAATAATTTACAAACTGTGGAAGCTCGAAGATGACGGCTCGGAGGCCTCCCAGTACCCTCGGCTCGGCATCGCCAGGCTCAGGACCGTGGCTCTCGTCGGCCCTCTCGAGAAACAGTTGCAACTCCGTGAAACAAAGCCAAAAATGTAGGGCACGGTTTTCCCGAAGCGGGCGATACTGTACTGTTTGTGACACAAAAGCCCTACCATGTTTTACATTGTGAAAGTAACTTTGTGCGCAAAATAATCAAGAATTGCAAAATAGTTGGTATCCAAAGCTAACCTTGACCCTGGAAAGAGTGAGTGAGAGCGCGAGAGAGAGGGGCCCGGTCGCATGTCTGCTCACTGACTGTTTGAATCTCGTCTGACTCGTTTTCTGCTGCTGCAGAACATGCTGGCGGAGATTGAGCTGAAGGTAATGACCATCTCGGAGCTGTCCGTGCACAGTGAGAGTTTGCTGCTGATGGAAGGCAAGCCACGCACCAGGGAGGATGCCGAGCACCTGACAGAAAAACTTCGCAACCTAAAGGGGAGCCTCGTTGAGCTGCAGAAAATGCTACAGGAAAAACGCATGAATATCCAGGTCAGAATTTTTTTTCCCCCCCATCTCTTTATTAGCTGTAGTTGTCCTGGACTTTATTAACTAAACCTCTACGGGGTGTAAATCTGCTATGCATCCAAAAATACTAGAGTGTGTATAAAACTCCATGCCTTAAGTCCTACCGACTTAAGGCAAAAATTCCGCCCGGATCTGAATTTACTCTCTTAACACTTTCACAACTGAAGAATACTGTATAGTCACCAGTACTGCCTTCTATCACCTCCGACGGATCGCCCGTCTCTGGCAATACCTCACCTTAAAAGCCGCCAAAACCTTGGTCCACGCCTTTGTCACCTCTCGGCTGGACTATTGCAACGCCCTCCTCGCCGGTCTCCCCTCCACCACAATCCACAAAATCCAGCTTATCTAGAACTCTGCCGCAAGCATACTCACCCGCTCTAAGCTTCGCTCCCCCGTTACCCCAGTCCTTGCCAGACTTCACTGGCTCCCTATCCCAGAGAGGATCGATTTCAAGATCCTCACCCTTGTTTTCAAATCCCTCCACTCCTCTGCACCCCACTATCTCTCTGATCTCCTCTCCCCCCAACCCAGCACCCGCTGCCTTCGTTCCTCTGGGTCTGGCCTCCTCCATGTCCCCCGAATCCTCGCTCCACCCTCGGCGGCCGTGCCTTTAGCCACTACGCCCCGAGGCTCTGGAACTCCCTTCCTCACTCGCTGCACCTCGCTGCCTCTCTTCCCAGTTTCAGGTAACAGTTGAAGACCTTTCTCTTCGACCGAGCTTTTGGTCACCTTACTGCCCCTGGCTCGGTCCTGGGATCCACTACTGTGAAGCGCTCTGAGACGCCGTCTGGCGTGGAGGGCGCTATATAAATCAAAGTTGTTGTTGTTGTTGTTGTATAGGAAATGCAGTATTCTTTAATTTTAAAGCTGGTTTTTCATACGAGTTATTTCAAGAAGTTGCATAAACCAGGATCAAAGTTGAGGTTGAATTCAACAATTTCCAAAGTTTCTGCACCCGCTGACATAAGAATATAGAATTAGCGGAGACCCAGGTGGAATTTCTGTCCCTTAGCTACATGTTGCTTAATGTTACATGGGCTCATTGCATGTTTTTGGGGACGATACCAAGAGATTTGCAAGAACACTGTGAATGTGGAGTGGGGCCCTGCTTTGCAGGGAGATTGTGGGACATAGCATTTGGGGGAAATTATACAGAACGCAGGGTATTACAAAACAATGTCCTTAGACTTTCACATTTGATGTAAATGGAATTGAAACAAACAAGTTTGATTTTTTCCGGTTTCGCACAGCACGGCATGGTGCCAGAGAAAGAGGATACGGAAAGTGATTCCGCCTTCCACACCAGCCCCAGCCTTCAGGAATGGCTGGTGCAGACTCGCTCTACTCGCTGTCAACACCAGCAGGACAACTTGCAGAGACAGAAGGCAAGTGGCGGAGTGGTCATTCAGTCAACAACAACAACTTCGATTTATATAGCGCCCTCCACGCCAGAAGGCGTCTCAGAGCGCTTCACAGTAGCGGATCCCGGGACCGAGGCAGGGGCAGGAAGGTGACCAAAAGCTCGGTTGAAGAGAAAGGTCTTCGACTGTGACCTGAAACTGGCAAGAGAGGGGGCGAGGCGAAGGGAGTGAGGAAGGGAGTTCCAGAGCCTCGGGGCGTAGTGGCTAAAGTCCATTCATACACAAAGATAACACTGCACTGCAGTGGTGGCTTTTAATCTGATTATAAATGTTGTGATCTGGGTTTGTGTGGTGTGTGAATTCCTTCTCACTTCAGCTTGCTTATGCCTGTGGAATGAACATAAATGTTAGACTCTCAACCTGTATTGGAAGTGTGGTTTGAATTTAACCAATACAGACAATGGCAAGGCCCTTTTCCAGGCTCCTTTGATATGATAGGTGTATAATGTCACACATAAAATCCATAATCCACTCTATTGTTCCAATGGGCTAACCAGAGGCATTGGAGTGCATAAGGTTTATAAAGATCTATACACTGGGAGATGAATTCAGCTGTGTTGAGTAGGGTATCTTAGATTAAACTTTGTGTTGCTTTCTCTGGTCTTGCCGTCAGGAGCTGGAAGAGCAGCTTGCAGAACAAAAGGACCTGATACGATCGGTCGCAAGCAGCGGAGAGAAACTTCTGACCCAACAAAGCAGTGCCGAGTTTGTTGGTGATGAGCAGAAGTCACCTCTCAAGTGAGCTCTTGCGTTACTAGTGGAAGCATGTTATTAAATCAGTGAAAGTAGAATTGCTCTTTGGTACTTTGTACAAGTTTAATCCCAAGTTTGTACCCATATCCTATCATCACACTGCTGTCCATGGTACTGTCCATTGCAAAGGTTTACAAATGAAAGGATTCTTATGAGATATGATTAGTGATGTTGAATTGTGAATGGGTTCTGCTGGTTGTGAGTCTTTGCTGAGCTTGGGACAGGAGTGACAACAGTACTGATTGTAGCTTCTGTTTTGCCAGCGATGTGGCCCAGCCTGAACTTGTGTCACAGGAGCTTGGTTTCGAGGGCCACAGAGGTTCTGCGTTGCATCAGATGAGAGTGAAATGGCAAAAGCTCCAGAAAGAGATCTCCAGCAAAGAGAAAATGTTCAAAGCTTCGCTGGAGAGGGATCAGGACCAGCAAGTAAGGAGTGCCAAACTTCATTTGTTCTTTCATCAATAGTGTTATTAATTCATCAACCTCAGCATACACTCTGTGGACTTAAACATATTGGCTCTCGCCACTCCGTGACCCCCATCTTCCCCCAATCCTCACTCGACTCCATTGGCTCCCCATCATCCAGAGGATCTAATTCAAGATGCTGGTCTACACATTCAAAGCCCTCCATAACCTTGCCCTACCCTACATCTGTGACCTGCCTACCCACTCTGCTCAGCAGGCTCTCGCCTGCTCCACGTCCCCCGAACCATCCACCCCACTATTGGCGGGCGAGCCTTTAGCCACTCTGCCCCCAACCTCTGGAACTCCATTCCGCAGTCCCTCCGCCTCGCCCCCTCCCTGGCCTCCTTTAAGTCCCGCCTCAAAACTCTCCTCTTCGATGGTCCCATCGGCAACTCCTAATCCCCTCCTCTCCGTCCCCCCCCGTCCCCAACTCGGGTCTGACACAATGTCTGGCCAGTGCCTTGGGACGTCCTCCTGACATGAAAGGCACTATACAAGTGTCATATGGTTCTTGTTGTTGCAGTTAATATATTCTCATATGTGGCAATAGGTTTCTGTATGTGTCAGACACCTGGCCTGCTGGCCTAACAAAAATAATCATTATTTGGAGAAAAAAGTGGACGAAAATTTCCTGACTCATTTTTTCTCTGTGTGTGTGTGGTCCAATGACAGATTTATGAGAGGTCTAGCGGTGTGGCAAGCAGCTTAGCATTGTTTAAAGGAGAGGCCCATACCTTGGACAAATCCGTGCAGGCAGTTAAGTCTCTGTTTACTGGGTTGAGTCAAGCGATTGAAGACGTTTCATCTCAGGTACAGTGAACATTTTGGCCGACGGATTTTTTTTGTCTCTTCTGATTTTACATATTAAGTATGCTGATCAAAACCACCAAATGTCGCAACGTTTGAACACCTATTCCGCAGGGTGAAGATGCCGAGGAACAAAGCCTTCACTTGGAGCAGAAGCTATACAGTGTTGTTTCAGCAGCCTCCCACTGGCTAGACGGTGTTGAAGATCACTTGCTCGCCGGTGCAAGTTTCTTACCTGAAAAGATGGAAGTGCATTTGTATTACCAAGAGGTATGGACGTGCACCATGGTTATTTATTTGTAGAAACTAAAATGACAGTTGACTAGGTTTTGCAAAGCAGCGCAGGAGTGACGTTGTGTGATTCAACGTTGTGTCAATCACTTGGCTCAGTTGGTAACACTCTCACCTCTGAGGCAGAGAAGATTGTGCCCACACATGAAGTCACAGTCCAGGCTGTTTGCTCTGGGGTAGTACAGTATTTGGGGAACATTTCATTGTCGGAAGTGCTGTGGTTCGAATGAGATATTATAGTCAGGGACCCATCTGCCTGTTCAAATGGACGTTAAAGATCCTTTGGCACCGTTGCCGTTAACAGGTTTCGCCCACAAATATACAGTCGGTTTTTCTGCTCCTCTTCCCCCTACCCCGGCCTCTCCACTTGCCCTCTTTTCCCCCCCTTTTCCCCAAACCCCACTTCCACGACTTTGTGGGACACTGCTGTGCGCAATTTGGCTGCTGCGTTTTGCCCACAAATATACAGTCAATTTTCCTACTTTCCTTCCCCCGACCATGAACACTCACCGCCCCTGCTCTGGTCCCTATCTCTTTTCCCCTCTTCCCTCTTTTCTTCTCCCTACCCCGACCCCTCCCACCCACTGCTCTGGTCCCTACCTTGGGATGTTGTTGTATTCTGTGTGCAGCGCTTTGAGACGTCGATAAGACATGGAAAGCGCTATCTAAATGTAGGGATTATTATTATTACAAACCAAAGGAAGTTTTTCTTGGTGACTTGGCCAATAATACTCCAGATTAATTGAACATTCACTTCATAGCTTTGTGGGAAATTGCCATGTTCAAATTAGCTGCAGTATTTGACTACAATACAATAAGTGCTAGAGCCACCATTTTTGTTTTTTAACCCTCGCCAGAGTCTTGCCAAAGACATTGAAGAAGTGACTAAAGAATTGGACAAGAAAACAAACGCCTTTCTCAGTGTCCTGCCCGAGACCAGCAGAAATCAGGATGTCATTGAAGAGACCTTGAACTGCATGCAGGAGAGATTGAGTGTGCTGGAGGCAGAGGTGAAACAGCGCTGTGAGCAAATGAAGGATCGACTACAAGAGCTGATGGAGTATCAGGTACGTAGCTTTGGTTCTTCAGCGATTCATGTCTCTTTTGGGTTATCACCATGTTGGCCTCTCGTATAAGATCCCACTTTTAAGGCAGGTTTAGATAGCAAACACTCCCCTCCCAGCTCGGGTCACACGCCTCTTGTTCAGCGCCTTGGGACGTCCTCCCGACGTGAAAGGCGCTCTTTAAATGTAAATTGTTGTTGTTGTTGTTGGCAGATGTTGCATGTTCAGTCCGGTTTGCTGGCCTGCCGTGCACCATATAATGTCTGGGTCATCAGGACTCCACCGAGGTTTGCCTCCTATGTGCTGCACATGAAGGTTTGTGCAGAAAACACTTACGCATGGGATACATATGTTGCGCGAAGGAAATAATGTTGGTTCCCTATAATGCAGAAATCGGCTATTTTTTAACAGGGGAAGCAGGCGTTCTTGCCCAGTGAAATCACTGGTCATATAACTGTGCTCTGTTATAAGGCAGGCTAGAATCTTACCAACACCAATTCATACAAGCCTCATAACAGGGTTCTGTCGAGTGTTGTGGAAGGTTTGACTATGCACTGTGAACAGCAGCTGAGTTCTGTGCTTGGTACTGTGGTATGGATACCCGGCACTGGTGAATGTATTTACTGCCTTCTCACACAAACACAGTCACCCATGGGAATCTGACGGGACCTTTATTAATCTCTCCTGTTTTTCTCACTCTGCTCACAGACTGAACTGAAGCTGCTGCTTACCTCCTTAGCCGATTATAAGTACATTATTCTACAAAAACTAGCCGATGCTTTGGAGCGCCCAGTGACAGAGCAACTGCAGGTAAAGAAAAACATTGTTGTGTCCACTTGAAAATGGCTGAAATTGTTCAATTGAAAACCTGGTTCATATTGTCCCAGGTGTCAGTCCATCTATAGCAGTTAAGCGTTTATGTCGAGCCATTTTGTTATGGCTTTTATTGCTCTAACATGGTAATTGTCACGATATGAGAGCTGTCCGGTAAACATCAGCCCCCACCCTTTCCTAGTCAGATACCGAGCAACCATTGAAAGTAGACATAAGGTTTGTTTCACTGGCTCCCACTCCCATTAGCCAATGATGAGGACAATAGGAAAGTCATCTCACAGGTTAAAAAGTGGGACCGAGGCATAACAGGCTGTTTGTTCTCTTCGTGACAGAATTTTAGAAAGGCCACCAGGGACAAGTGGCTAGTTTGTAGTGCAGTGTTTCACCAGAGAGAGAAAAAAAAACTGCATTGCTCCTAAGCCAATCACCTATACAGTCAGTCAAAGAAAGGAGAATTTAGACTGTTTTTGTTAAGAGCTTGTCTCAGGATATGTTGGATTTCCAAAGACCCTGTTGCCTCCATATACTGGAGCTTTATTTAATTCCGTAACAAAAACTCAGTGCCCAGACCCAGCAATATTCCGTCGTATCTCGAGATCTTCATGTAAACGCCACACAAAGTGCCATTCAGAATTGGTTTTCATGATCGCTGTCAAGTCAAAAATAAATGTTTGTAGAATCGCAAGCCAGATTGGGAGAAAAGTGGCTTGGTGTTCTGGCCTGCTCTGCTCTTAGTTGAATAGTGGAGTTCGCCAAATCAACTTCCAATGAGCTTTCAGGCAAAAGTCTGATGTCATTGCAAAACTGATGCAAAGTTGCCTTGATGTTCACGCATTTGTGGGACATTAATTGGCACAGGTTCTTTTAGGATGTCTCTGTGCAAAGTAAAAATGGTGACTGTTTGGAAGCTCACAAAGTCCCTGGTCCCTGGCTTTACAATTCGGCAAGTTTCAGGGCAATAGTTAATTAAGACCTCTCGATTCTGGGCTTGTGTGCGTGTCTTCACTTAACAAACCCAGTTGGGTATGAACCAATAATTGATTGGCTTAGATCAGATTGGATGACAGCGTGAACAATTAAACATCATGTACTCTATCCTTTCCGGAGAACTTGAGAGGAGACAGTAATTGCTGTAGATATTTAATAGCCTTTCTCGTGTCCGTAGTAGCAGGAATCATGTTCATAGTGTGGTGCAATGAAAAATCACAATCGTCACAAAATCCACCCACTGTACATCGATAGTGGAGTGTTTGCTTAGATTGTCAGCCATTTGTGAAGTTAGTTTTGATGTTAATTAACTTGAGGAAAGTTGTTTGATGGAGCAAATTTCTATTTTTTTTTAAAACCTTGGTTGCGACAGATTGTTTTAAAAGTGTATTTATTTGCACATACAGGCAGCGAATAAAGATAAATAGATATCAGTTTGCTTTACTTGGATGAGAAATGTCTTCATTGAATTTATGTGACTTTTTTTTTAAAAAGGGGAAAGAAACCATTGAACTCGATGGGGAGTTTGTTGAAAATACATTACATTGAATGTTTTCCCATCTTCACTGCTCCCCAGGCTATCCTGCAGACAGAAGATGGCCTTAAAGAATATGAGATTCGAATCAGTGAATTAAAGGAACGTGGAGAGGGACTCAAACCAGACCAAACTCTCCTGCTGGATCTTTCTAAAGTTCAGGTCTGTAGTAGGGTCCGGCGATATATCGATATATCGCTAAAACCCGATATCATTTTCATATTGATACGCCGATATAGGCATTTCAAAAATATTGATATATCGAAGAATCGATATTCACGCACACTGAACTACAAGACCCAGAATGCTCATCTCTATACACAATGCACAGACCGAGGTGCAAAGCCGCCATATTGTATTCATAGTCCTCGAATACATTATACAGGTATGCAAGGGGTGGGGGGGGGTGGGGAGAGACGGCTGGTGTGGGGGGTGAGGAGGAGAGAGACGGCTGGGGGGGTGGGAGGGGGAGAGAGACGGCTGGGGAGGGTGGGGGTGGGATTGAGATGACGGGGGGTGGGGGGAGAGAGGGATGGTGGCGGGGTAGGGAGGAGAGAGGGACGGCGGTAGGTGGGTGGGGTGGGGTGAGAGACGGGGCGGATGTGATAATATACAGATAGATAGAGATGGGGGGGATGTGAGAGAGGAGAGAGACACAGAGACACACAGACAGAAAAACACAGAGATGGAGAGAGTGAGAGACAGAGAGAGAAAGATATTTACCTCCTGAGGTGATAGGCCCCGAATGCACGCGCACCCCGAATGCACGCGCAGTGCACGCCTGCGCAGTACGAAAACCCCGAAAATATTGATATTTCGGTATATCTCGATATGAGCCCATCGATATATCTAAATCGGAAAATTTCCATATCGACGGACCCTAGTCTGTAGTAGTATTGCTGCAGTACATGTATTGGTCAGTCACTCATTCATTCCATGGCTAATTGTGGAAAATTGTTGTGTGCAAACTGGCTAGGCTGCTGCGTTTCACCCACAAAATACTTGGTCAGTCCACTTTATAGTATATCCTGTAAGGTTCTTTGAGACAACTAGTTAAAGCGCTACAACAAATGCGAGGTATGCTGTTGTTGCAATTGAGCGGGAAATCTATTAGTGAGAGTTATTGTCCAATGTTTCAACTTCAGAGACCACTACTCCAAAATTGCCTCAAATTGCCAAATCACTGCACAGTGAATTGACTATTTTGTGTTTATTGGATCAATTAAGAATTAATTCAAGGAGGTTGACACTTGAACTGCTCTGAGGTGGGTTTATTGTAGAGGATAAAGAGATCTCTCACAAAGTGCGGATACCCAGAACAAATGTAATGAGGCCAGTGATTTCCTTGAATTGGTTTGTTGTCTTCAGTGCTCCTGTGCTCTCTAATGCTCCTTTTTTTATATTCAAGGATATGTACGAGGAGTTGATGATGATTGTTGGCTCCAGACGCAGTTCCTTAAACCAGAGCCTGGCGTTGAAGGATCAGTATGAACGAGCCCTACAGGATCTAGCTGATATGACTGACACAGGCCAAGAGAAAATGACACTGGACCAGAAGATCCTTGTGAACTCCAGGGGCGATGTACAGCGTCTCCTGGATAAGCACAAAGTAAGTCTTGTCAAAGTCTAATTCAAAGTAAGGTGTTGTATGTGAACTTGTTGAACGTTGCTTGTTGAACGGTACTGAATGAGTGTAGATACATGCAGCACAAAACCATATGGTTGTGGCATCTGCTCCGTAGGATTTTGCTATCTGCACAGTTGGGTGAGTTGCAACTTTGCTGCCAGATGAAGTAGAGTCACACTTCATCCCATTTTTATACCGTACTTCAGTGCCAGCTGATTGGTTCAGCCAAGCAAAATTGTACGTTTACTCCTCAGCGCACCCTGGTAAATCAAATGAATTCCTTCATCATAAGATTATCGAGTTCCTTGAAACCAAATGCTCTTGTACGATTTCCTCTCCTCCCCAGTCGATGATTGAAATTGGACAAAGGTATTCTCTCTGTGTGTGTGTGTGTGTGTGTGTGTGTGTGTCCAGATCACTTACACTTTCATCTGATGCTTTTGTAGGGATTCTTCCAAGGATTGGAATCCCATCAGATTCTTACAGAGACCCTGTTTAAGAAAGTAAGCTTGTGCATCCAACAAAGCGAAACGCACTCCAAGACAGAATTGATGGACGAGACCTCGACTTTACTGAAGCAGGCTCACAGGAGGGGTGTAGAGCTGGAATGCATTTTAGAGGTGAGTTCCTTGAATGTATATAATCTATATAGTGTGCGGGAGTTTTCTGAACAATTGCAACAAACTGTTCAAAAAGTGTAGGTCACATTTCCCCAGTTTTATTTTGGTTTGATCCATGTTGGAACCCATCTCTGTGCGTAAGGGTATAAGACTGAGAATTCCCCATACATAGGTGTCACCTGCACGTAGACATTTCCCCATATGTGGAATGAAATGTGAACTCTCTCCCTGGTCCTTCACCAGAGCTCACTGGTTTGAATTAATGAGACCCACAAGGAATGAACAAAGTCTGTCACTGTTCCTTTCTTTTAGACTTGGAGTCGTCTGCAGGAAGATTATGAGCAACTCTACAGACAGCTGGAGACAGTAGAGAACAGCATCCCCAGTGTTGGACTGGTGGAAGAATCTGAAGAGAGACTAGCGGAACGGATCACGCTGTATCAGGTAAGGTCTGCAGCTCTTTGCTTACTCTTCCGTTTCTCGAGAAGCAAATTCAAACATGATTCCGTGGGTTCCTGGTACCTCATCCAAGTGCATTGGTCTTTATGCATAAGACCAGACAGTGAGCAAGCTATTTGATTATGGAGAACATCAGCTCAAAGCCCAATCCTCTGTGACCCAATACCCAAACAATAGCACTCTGCAGCAAAGGGCACAGAGGAGTGATTAGGAGTAGCAAACTTGCCTGATTTTCTTTTTTCCTTCCTCCCCTCCTCCCTTCTCTAACCCAAAAGAACTGAGACTAATTTTACCACTTCACCATTGGCCAAGCTGAAATCGGCTAACTCAGCATCGATGACTTCCCAGGTCCCAAGAAAACAAAGTGTAGGGAAAAAAATAGTTTCATCATTTGCTGCTTTCTAACCCGACCAAAACATCTGACCACCGTCTCTCTGTATCTGTTTCCCAATTTTTCCAAATGCAAATCCCATTTGAGGCTTATTCTGTTGGTTCCTGTGCCCTGTGGTTTTGTTGATGTGATCAGAACCTAAGCCTGCTTATATCAGCATCATCTTAATCTCTTCATGGGGTTGGTGGTAGGGGAGGCGGGGGATGCGGGGGGATTTGATTATCACAATTTCAATAGTGCAAATTAGACTCTAATGTTAGATATAGCATCAAACCCCAGTGATTTGACACTAAGTACTGTCAAACTGCAACACTCAATGTGTCTTGTTTATTGGGGTTTTAAAAATGAGTGTCAAATGTATGTTCGATGCACCTTGTTTTCCTGGGCAGCGTTTGAAAATCAGTTTGACAGACCGTCAGCCACAGCTGTACCAAGTGTTAGATGATGGGAAGAGGGTCCTGACATCGATCACCTGTGTGGATCTGGAGCTTCAGATTTCCCAGCTGGGCGATCGCTGGCTCTCCAGCCATACCAAGGTGAACAAAGAACATCATCGCCTGAAAACAGTTCTCACTCACTGGAATAGGTAAGCTGAGTAAACCAACTGAAACTAGCAACGGCAATTTACATTCATACAGTGCATTTCACATCAAGAAGACATCTCAGAATGCTTAACGGAGCTGACTGGGAGCCTAGGATGGGGCGAGTTGAAGAGGTGGGGAGGGGGGAAAGTTGACCAATACCATTTGCCTACCTTTTCTCCTTACTCTCAGTGCCCTTAGGAACCATATATTTATCTACTTCGCTCAAACCCTCCACCCCCATGGACTGTATCAAACCCTCCACCCCCATGGACTGTATCAACAGTCCATGAGGAAATCCATCTCATAGAGCTCTGAGTAAAACAATATCTCCTTATTTCACTATCATTGGGTCCAGCTCTAATTTTTAAGATTACTCCCTCTTGTTTTGGATTCAGTAAACATAAGAGACTACCTTTATCCACTCTATTCATTTCACTCGTTACCTTAACTTCAGCTTGTATTGGCTTCTGTGTCACACAAGGCTCCAGTGACTCCTGGTTAGCCAAAGGTAAACTTCCAATTAATTTCTTCTTTTTGCCAGGTACCAGATGGAATCAGCTGAGCTGAATCAATGGCTCCAGTCGGTCACAGAGCGCCTGGAATTCTGGACCATGCAGTCCGTAACCATCCCACAAGAGCTGGATGCTGTGAGGGGCCATCTCCATTCCTTCTTGGTAAGTGAGCAGCCAGCAGTCTCCTTCAGGTCAAACGCTCTTGATTTCTCTGCAATTCGTATCCCAGAGTCTCAGTGATTAGAGGGCTTTGCTTACACCTTGCGGATGTGCTTTCTCCCGGTGTTCCTGCGTTAAAATGTACATGTGACTTGTCAGCAAGTTCTGCTTCTTCTAATCGTGGTTTTGCTCACTTAGGAGTTCACTAAAGAAATTGATTCGAAATCTTCGCTCAAGTCCTCAGTGTTGAACACTGGGAATCAGCTGCTTCGGTTGAAAAAGGTGGACACCTCGGCTCTGCGCTCCGGACTGGCCAAGATTGACACTCAATGGGCAGAGCTGCTTGCACAGATCCCACTGGTCCAGGAGAAATTACACCAGGTGACCCAGCTCTTCTCTGAACCCTGTTGGGATGAACTGTTGAAGTGAACAACATAGCCAAAGGCTCAAAAATCTTTTATTCCATATATCAAGTGAAATGAGAAGACATGACTTTTCTTGGAGTTGTAGGATTGTAGAATTCACTTCCTCTGCGGGCTGTTATATTTTAGTGTAACAGGAACTTAGACCAATTAAATTACCAACTCGACCAATTGGTTACTCACTTCATCGGCGTTTGTGGGACAATGCTGGTAACAAATCAGTTGCCATGTTGACCTACAAAATCGACACTCGTAGTAAAATCCTGCAAAGAGCTTTGATGTGTCTTGATGATGTTATAAAATGCAAGAATTATTAGTGGAGTGAGGCAATAGTTGAACTATTTGCAGTTTTCTTGAAATCTTGATGGGCAAACAGTTTATAGACTGCAGTGGAGGTTTGAACGGTCGGTTTGTCCTCTTTTCAGCTTCAGATGGAGAAGCTGCCTTCTCGCAGTGCAATCAGTGAGATGATGTCCTGGATCTCACTCATGGAGAAGATCATTGAAGACGATGAAACGATAATACAAAATACCGTGGGATCACAGATGATCGAGGAATACCTTAAAAAATACAAGGTATTACGCTCACGGGTTCAGAAAAGCTCGCACAGATGTTGGCTGACAACTGCATCCTGTTCTCTCAACGTGAAAGGCGCTCTATAAACATAATATTGCTGTTGTTGTTGTTTTATCATGGGGGTAATCCTTAAAAGGGTCTGATTTCGACGCTAACTAATTCTTGTATGAAACTTCTGTATCTTGTTCACACCCGATGTCTGCCCATTTTTAGCTCACTCACTAACTTTTGTTCGTATTTATAGCACTATTTCAAAGCCCACTTTTGTACTTTTCAGGGTTTCAAGATTGATTTGTCCTGTAAGCAGCTGACGGTGGACTTTGTGAACCAATCGGTGCTGCAGATCAGCAGCCAGGACGTGGAGGGCAAGCGCAGTGACAAAACCGACTTTGCCGAACGCCTGGGGGTGATGAACAGAAAGTGGCAGCTTCTGCAGCGTCTGATCGCTGAGAAGGTAACGGGCTTGAATTTAGCATGTTCTCCAACCTGAAATTCAGTGCAAAATCAGAAGTGTGAGGTACATTGTCTTTGGGGGTTAAGGGATCAGGATCACTTGAGCAGTCGTGCTCTGTACTGCGCAAACTTTTTTTCTTGTCCTGAGGGAAGGTCATTGTATCGTCCCATCAGCAAATCATTTCTGCTTCAGAAGCAAAATACATACCGTATATCTCCGCGTATAAGGCGCACCCGCGTATAAGGCGCACCCCCCCCCCCGTTTTTGACCTTTTCTTGGTGAAAAAAAACGGAAGCATTTTCAATGATATTGCCAGCAGAAGGGAGGAGAGACAGGTAGGTAGGGATAGAGAGAGGCAGGCAGCCAGGCAGCCAGGGAGGGAGGGAGAGCGGCAGGTCGGCAGCCCGGGAGGGAGGCAGGTCGGCAGCCCGGGAGAGAGAGAGGGAGAGCGGCAGGCCGGCTGCCCGGGAGAGAGAGAGGGAGAGAGGCAGGTCGGCAGCCCGGGAGAGAGGCAGCCCGGGAGAGAGAGAGGGAGAGAGGCAGGCCGGCAGCCCGGGGGAGAGAGAGAGGGAGAGAGGCAGGTCGGCAGCCCGGGAGAGAGAGAGGGAGAGAGGCAGGTCGGCAGCCCGGGGGAGAGAGAGAGGGAGCGAGGCAGGCCGGCAGCCCGGGGGAGAGAGAGAGGGAGAGAGGCAGGTCGGCAGCCCGGGAGAGAGAGAGGGAGAGAGGCAGGTCGGCAGCCCGGGAGAGAGAGAGGGAGAGAGGCAGGTCGGCAGCCCGGGAGAGAGAGAGGGAGAGGGAGGGAGGGAGGGAGAGGCAGGGAGGGAGGCAGGCAGACTGGGTTCGGCAGAAGGTAAGCACGCCACTGAAGTCCGCTGCTGCTGCCGCTGCCCGGGCGGCCGAGGCCGAAGCCCCGTCACCCGCTCCCCCCAACCCCCACCGGACACACTGACCAAACCCCGGCTGACAGCGCCGGCTGCCCCCCATTTACTGTATCTCCGAGGCTCAAAATTGCTTGTACCTGCGTATAGGGCGCACCCCCCACTTTCGAGATCTTCCGACGTGAGAAAAAGTGCGCCTTATACGCGGAGATATACGGTAATGGGACCAACAGTTCATTTGTGACATGGAGATTTGCTTGTTACCTGAATCAAGCATTTTAAGTGATACCATCTCCAAAAATGGAATGTGTTTACTGTAACAGGTCCAGGCATTGGAAGGCTTGCTGGAATCATGGAAGGAGTATGAGAACAGTGTCCAGTGCTTGCAAACAGGGTTTGAAGCCCAGGAAGAAAGACTGAAGAAACACCAGCGGATTGGTGACTTAGCCTCAGTCCACAATGCTCTGAAGGATTGCCAGGTTTCCAGTTCTTTTATTCTTCCATCCTATGGTATTCCCAGATTGTTCTGCTGTTCTTTTTGACCGCGCTTTTGATCACCTTTCCACCCCCCCCCCCCCTCCGCCTGGCTCGGCCCCGGGATCCGTTGTTGTGAAGCGCTCTTGAGACGCCATCTGGCGTGGAGGGCGCTATATAAATCCAAGTTGTTCTTGTTGTTCCCATAGAGGTATTTGGAATCTTAAAGATTAAAGAGAAAGTGGAATCTTAATTTTGCACGTCCGACTCTTAATTTGGGGAATTTGTGGTGTGTCCATTGCTGCAACGCCAAGGTGTCCTGAGCGTCCACTTTAGATCCCCAGACACAGTCACTACACTGTACACTATATTCTGTGAATAATAATGACTTGATAATGCACTATATGAAATGCAAGGATTATTATTAGTATAATAAACAGACCTGGTGTCTTGACTTGTCCTAGGAAGTGGAAGATCTGATTCGAGGAAAAGAGAAAGAAATGGAGAAAGTTGAACAATGTGGCCTTTCCCTGATCCAGGAGAAGGAGGAGGAATCTTGCAGTGGTGTGATGGATACACTCCGAGAACTCAATCTTTCTTGGGCTAACCTGGACCATCTGGTATTCAAATCTTTCAATGTTGTAGCATGTAGCTGCTTTAAAGGAAGCAATTAGCTTGTAGAGTGAACTGGAAATGCATGTTCTTAGGGTTTTCGTTGACGTAAAACTGTTCAATCTTGTGAAATTCCAGGTTGGCCAACTAAAGGGTGTCCTCCAGTCTGTGCTGGAGCAGTGGAATGTTTACAAGGAAGCCTATGAGGAGATTAATGGCCACTTGATGGAGGCCAGATATTCTATTTCTCGCTTCCGTCTGCTGACAGGCTCTCTGCAAGCTGTCCGAATCCAAGTAGACAACCTGCAGGTGAGAGAATGGTTTTATTTTCATGCTGCTTGTGCTGCCTTACTCATGGCAGATGGAGTATTTCCCCAGCCGGCTGGGTACCTGAGCTGGGGGTTGGAGCCGAGGGCATTCGCGAGGGGAAAAATAACATATAATTTTGGGTTGCACTGTTTTGTTTTGAGGTACCAAATCTTAACTCTTATTTGTGTGTGGCAGAACTTGCAAGAGGAGCTGGAGAAGCGGGAGGGTAGCTTGCATAAGTTTGGTTCCGTGACTGATCAGCTATTAAAGAAGTGTCAACCGCCAGTCAACGACACACTCAATGCAACTCTGAATGATGTTAATCTCAGGTAAGTGTCTGATAGCAGGATGCCTCCTACAATTCAATGGACAGCAAGGTTAAACCTTGGATCAATGTTACAGTGCAATTGTATCCGATGGCTAGAAAATGACAACAATAAACTCATGTTTGTATAGTGCCTTTCATTTCATGAGGATGTCCGAAGGGGCTGGACTCCGGACTCGGAACTGGGGGGAGGGCAGGAGAGGGAAATAGGTTGATCAAAGACACAGTACAAGATGCGGGCCTTGAAGTGGGTCGTGAAGGAGGCAAGGGATGGGCCGAGATAGAGGGTGGAGTTCCAGAGGGTGGGGGCAGAATGGCTGAAGGCTTGCCTGGCAATGATGACAGTTGTGCTATTTCTCACGAGACTTCTTGTAATCTGGGAGACTGAAGCAGGCTGTAGCCCTCTGAGCAGAGGGAGCGAGCAGGTTGGTAAGGAGTTTAGGAGGCCTAGAGGTAGAGAGGAGTGAGGCGAGGATGGAGTGATATTGTCACAAAGCCTAGTGTGGGGGAGGACATGGCTGCAGAATTTTGGATGATCTGCAGTCTGTATTTGATCCGTCACTAGCTCAACCCTTCTGTCTCTCCCTATCTGTCTTCCACAACTGTTTGTGGGACACTGCTGTGCGCGATTGGCTGCTGTGTTTTGCCCCCAAAATAACAGCGCTTTGAGACATTGCGAAGACGTGACAAGGCACACCATCAAATGCAAGAATTATTCTATATATTATATACCACCTTAACGAACTCTTCAATCATGCCTTCAGTCACCTCTCATTCATCTGTCAATGCCACTGCAAAGCACTCCAGGCCATTGCTTCATTTTTGGATGCCATGTAAATACAAGTTGTTGTTCTTGTAAAATGAATGTTTGTGAATTGAAACTCATTCAATTCACGTAGACTAAGTATTTTTAATCTATGTAGACTAGGTATATTTTCGATGTTAACTTGGTCATTTAGTGTATTAAATGTAGTTCCCCTTGTGCTGTTATTTGGTCAGGTGGAATAACTTACTTCAGGATATCGTGGAGCAATTGCACTCCAGCAAAGCCTTGCTCCAACTATGGCAGAAATATAAGGATTTTTACAGCCAGAGCTTGGAAACTGTACAACAGCAAGAGGAGAACAGTAATGAACTGATTAAGAGAGCTACAAGCAGGGATATTGCTGATGAGGAGGTCACAAAATGGATTCAGGCCTGCGACGTGAGTGTTAAGCGAGCAGAACAATGAGTTGGGGGCAGTAAGAAAAAAGATTTGAACAATTGTTTGGATGCTTTATCACAAAGACCAAAACCTTTTATATATACTTTTTTTTAAAAAAGCTGAATGGGCAATTCGTAAGCTAATTTACTTGGATTTTCAAAAGACCTTTGATATACTGCTGACCAAACAAAATTAACAAACTGATATCGGGGAGCGTCAAAGGCAAGATATGGATTATATTAATTGTTTAAAGAGAAGGAGGCAGAGAGCGGTTGTTGGTGGGGGATCAAAGATCAAACGAGGGAGGAACTGATGAGGATGACCCAGGACCCTCCACTATAAGCCCTTGTCTTTCCAGTCCCATCTAAATTCCCATCATTTTCAGACACCACAGAATGGTTAAAACACACAGATGATTGTCAGCTGGGAGTTGGGATGACCAAACGCATTCACCGAGTATACCGGGTTAACTTTGCAGGAGGTGCTGAAAGACTTGAGTGCGCTGCGGGAGTCCTTTGATGTTCTCCTGAAGCTTGAAGAACAGCTGAAACAGCAAGTGGACCCTTCCGCAGCAGCTGCCATTCAATCCGATCAACTTTCCCTTAACCGGCGGCTGTCTGCTCTCGAACAAGGTCTCACAAGACAACGGAGTGTACTGCAGGTACTGTGTACAACCTGGGGCATTTTCTCTTTCCATAACAACTCATCCTGGAAGCTTTGTTGACTTGTGGCACAAATTGGTCTTAATCTTTCCACATCATTGCGCTTGAGACATGTCCTTCAGAATGTGCGATACCTGATCTTTAGATGAATTCAACCATGTTCCAAATTTTGGATGCTCTTGAAGGTTAGGTTAGTGACATTGAGAGCCAGGTGGGTTCTTTGTCTTGGTATGTTTTGAAGGCAAGGTGCTGAGTGGGAGCCAGTTGCTATCCTTTGAAACAAAGGATCAGTCTTTCTTGGGCCACATTGACACGGCTTTGAAGAGGTTCCAGTCAGCACTAAACTGTTTCTGGAAAAAGATCCTCTGCCTGCCTCGCAGGACGATGGTTAGGGTAAAGGGTGCAAAGGGTAAATTAGGCAACCTGGAAAGGGCATGAGGTAAAAGACTATTTGGAGGCTTTTTTTTTCTCCAGTATCAATGGATTTATTCCATCCTATAAATGGGGAGAAAATTACATGGGTCAACAAGAAAGCCAGTGCAGCAGCACGCACTCCTTTCCTTTCCCCCACTTCTCCCCCTTTCTGATACCAGAATTCACCCGCCTCCCCATGTTCGAGGATTGTTGTTGTATATCTCTGAACCAGAACAGAACGATTTCCATTTTTCTAGAACCTTTCACAGCAGGAGTGTGTCTCAAAATGTTTCATGTAACCGACGGAACATGCTTATTAGTTGTTTTAGCCACAAATGGGGACATTGCATTTTTTTCATCATTTTTTTTTTACAGTTACTATATTTTGTGCCCCTCACAAAGTTTTATGGATGTTCAGCTCATTTGTTTTTTTAAAAAACTCTTGTGCTGCAGGCTGGTGTCCAGGATTATGAGGCGTTCAGCAAGAAACTCGAGGCCTTGGAGAAATGGATTGTAGAGGCAGAAGAAGTTCTGAAACTACAAGATCCCAATCGCTCATCTGACCTATCTATAATTCAAGAACGGATGGAAGAACTCAAGGTCAGCTTGTTTAAAACCTTAGCGTTCAGAAAAGAAGCTTTTATACATCAAAGATTCAATAAATGTCAATGAGTGACCCTTTCCAAGATGGTTAGACTCTTCAGGTTAATTTTGACAGTAATTTTGACCACTTACCGAACGCCCTGTTCGCGAAACTTCACTACAACGAGGGTTTCTATTTGTACCCCTCTATGTGCTTAGCGAAGGCTGCGCTTGCTGTAACAAAAGTTTAAATCTCGTGCGCTTCTTGTCTCCCGGCAGCCTCCGCGACACAAGTGCACATACATACACACATTTACTTCAGCGCCACCTAATCCAAGAGAAAGCGCTGCAATATGGGAGCATCTTAAGCGGTAGGCTGCTCTGTCTGTCTGTCTGTCTCTCCTCTCTGCCTCTCTCTCTCTGTCTCAGTCTCCCTCTGTGTGTGTCTCTCTCTCCGTGTCTCTTTGCGCCTCTCTCTCTCTCTCTCTCCGTGTCGCTTTCCCTCTCTCTGTCTGTCTGGGTCGCGCTCTCTCTTTCTCTCTCTCTGTATCTCTCTCTCTCTCTCTCTCTCTGGGTCTCTTTCTCTCTGTTTGAGTTTCTGGCTGTCACAATCTCACTCACAGTCTCTGTCTCAGTCTCTTTAACTCTCTCCCCATGCCTTCAATAGCAGTGCTACCTACCTTATGCTGTCGCTGATGCACTGTAAATGTTAGCGCAAGGCTATGCGCAAGGCATTACTGGGAAGGAATTTTTTCATATACGGAAACACTAGGGACCTCTCCCCCGCCCGCTTAACACAATGTTCGCTTAACGAGGCATTTTGAAGTCCCTAATCCTGTCGTTAAGTGGGGGATACCTGTACTATCTTCAGGTGCTAATAGATGTTATGCTTCTGTTCAGCGCCTTGAGACTTCCTCCTGACGTGCAAGGCGCTCTATAAATGTAATTTTGTTGTTGTTATTGCTGCTATTTCGAGGATGAGTGAGTTTGTTGCTGTTTGAATACACTTTTTGCTTCCCCTTTGCAGCATGGTCTCCATTTAGCACCCCTGCTTCCTTTATGAAATGGTTTTAAATCCCTTGTCCCTACTTTTTCTCTATATAACTCGATTCACAAGTTTGAGTCGAACTCCTGGAGCTCAGTGGTTAGAGCACTTGCCTTAAAAGTGTGAGACCTGTGTTCGAATCCAGGCAGATCAGGGCGAAACCTTGTGGAAGTTTCCTTACTCCACACGCCTAATAATCCCTCAAAAAAAAACACAACAATAATAAAAATTGGTAATTTCAATCCAGGACAGTTTGTGGGACACTGCTGTGTGCAATTGGCCGCTACATTTCGCCCACAAATAAACAGTCAATTCACTTTACAGTATATTCTGTGAAGTGCTTTAAGACGTCGATAAAATGTGAAAAGCGCTATATCAAATGCAAGGATTATTATTACTATAATAAACATCTCAGTTGCTTCCATTCAAATATAGAAACTGTTTTGGTCCAGTGTCTGCAAAATGTTCCCGCTAAATTGGAGAGGGGTTGGGGTCTGGGGTGGGGGTGGAATGTAGAAAGAGTGTGGAGTGTGAACAACAGCAAAACTGCACTTATATATCGTCTTTCACGTCGGGAGGACGTCCCAAAGCGCTGAACAGTCAAGTCGGGACCCGAGAGCAGGGAGGGTGGGGGAAGGGGAAGGAGAGGGGGAAGAGTTAGTGGGGGAGCCAAAGTCGCGGTCAAAGAGGAAGGTCTTGAGACTGGCCTTGAAGGAGGAAAGGGACGAAGCGAGGCGGAGGGGCTGCGGGATGGAGTTCCACAGTGTGGGAGCAGAGGCTGCAAGCCCGGCCACCGATGGTTGGGCGGTGGACGCAGAGCGGGCCTGAGTCTGCTGATTGGAAGGTGCGGGCAGCCTGATAGGGAGACAGCGGGTCAGAGAGATAGGTGGGGGCAAGGCTGTGAATGGCCTTGAAAGTGAGGACAAGGATTATGAATTCGATCCTCTGGGGGATGGGGAGCCAGTGGAGATTGACGAGGGTGGTAGAGTATACGAGCTGCAGAATTCTGAATGATCTGTGCAGCTTATGAAGGGAGGAGCTGGGAAGGCCGACGAGGAGAGAGTGAAGATTAACACACGGGGACTTTGTAAACGACCATGATAATGTATTAGTATGAAATCAACAATCGTTAAATCTGGCCGAATGCGTGAGGATGTTGGTGAATGATTGTGTCCTTGTTTTGATGTTTGATAAGGTCCAGATGCTGAGGTTCAGCAGTATGGTGCCTGACCTGGATCGTCTGAATGAACTAGGCTACAGGCTGCCCCTAAACGACAAGGAAATCAAACGCATGCAGACATTAAACCGACACTGGTCAGCGATCTCTGCCCAGACCACTGAGAGGTTCAGGTAGGTCAACACTAAACTGACGGAAACAGCAAAGAAAAAGCAGTTCAGTATCATTTGGGGGACCTCGTTTTGAATCGGGATCCGTCTGGTTTTATCTTCCTTTGCGCCAGTTACTGGGAAAGAATGGTGCAATCGAGCTACCAATGGAAATTCATTGCTTTGGGTCGTTTAGTTTGTGAGAAATCGCAATCCCGGGATGGCTGTGATGTGGGCCCCCACACAGCAATGTAAGGAATGGTGTCAGGGGAGGGTGGATCCATCTCTTCCATTATCCGGGTGAATCGTACGTGATGTTTTAAGATGTTCTAACTGAAAATCTTGTATTAGACCCCACCTCTCTGAGGTGAGATTGTGGATACGTAGCATTGTTTGGATGTGGGTGTGCGGCAGTTGACTTGAGTGATGGTGAATGATTGCTGTAGTATGAAGAGGTGTGTAACATCCACACGTACTGCAGCATTGAGCACCGCAGCCACCATGCCCTGAAACTATTGAACTTCTCTCCCTCAACACCTTCGCCTCGCCCCCCCCTTCCTTCCGCATCTTCAGGTTGTGCCTGAAGACTGTCCTCTTTGACCGTGCCTACCGTCACCCTTCCCCCTCCCCCTGGCTCAACCTCGAGCTCCGACATCGTTGAGCGCCCTGAGACGCCGCCCGGCGTGGAGGACGCTATATAGACGCAAGTTGTCGTTGTTGTTGTAGCTAGCTTGCACAGTACTGACCCCCCTCCCACTCTCCACTCACATCACACGTCGGTCTCTAGTGTCTGCACATGGGAGAGACACACTGATGAAAGACATGTCCAGATGCCCGCATGGTAAACGCATGGGGTTTTGGCCGTTGTTTTCAATATTTTGACTACCTGGAGATCTATACATGTTGCACTACGAAATGTGTGCGATAATCAATTCAAACATCGTTCGATTTAGATGGTTCTCGTTCCGTGGGAATACAGTACTGTAATTCATCCACTTCACTGAATCTGCCCGAGCTATTTGGGTAAAGTTCAATCGAATTCTTTGTCCCGGCAGCAAGCTGCAGGCCTTTTTGCTGCAGCATCAGACCTTCCTCGAGAAATGTGAGACATGGATGGAGTTCTTGGTGCAAACTGAGCAGAAGTTAGCTGTGGAGATCTCAGGGAACCACCAGAATCTGCTAGAGCAGCAGCGAGCACATGAGGCAAGTCATCTGGGACCTCCTTACTGTTGGGGTTACGGAAATCATAGGAGCATAAGCTAATAGCAAAGATGCAATGGGACTGATGAGTGTATTATAAAGTCACGTATACCACAGTGAAGCTAACCTAAAGACTGCAGGGTTTTTTATACGAGATGTGTAAATTATTTTTGAATGTATTTTGTAAAATTTCAATAAATTCAGGTGGACGGAGCGAACAGTCCTTAATTATGCAATAAACCAATTATCGTTTGTAAATTAGATTGAATTACATCCAGGTATTTCATCCCCTCTAAATGTGCCTTTACAAATATGTACAACACGGTTGTTATAAAACTCACACAGAAATATCCCCTCCTAGAGTAATGGCCACCTATACAACTGTACAACTACGGTTAATGATGCAACCACTTCCTCCACAGCTGTTTAGTCACAATCCGATGGAAGTGTTTGTCACCTCGTGTTGTTCCTACGCGGAAATGAGGATGAATTCCAAGTATTCTTTCTCTCTAATTACCTGCTTAACACAAAGCAGCTGTCGAGTTACCAAGTCGGTAACGGTGTTTAAAAAAATATATAGTGATCGCATAGATAGCTGAGATGCTATATTCCTGGGTACTGGGGAGGACAGGAGAAGACTGGAAGGGTTCCATTTGGGGATGGTTGGGGAAGAATCAGCGCCAGTACATACTCAGTGGGTTGAATGGCTTCCTTCAGTGTTGTAACGCAAATTGATGTATTTTGACGCAGGTTGATGTTTTCTGCCTGCGCTTTGCCCGCTCCAGTGTAACCGCAATACTTTGTGGTCCAGCGCCTTGAGACATCCTCCCGATGTGAAAGGCTCTGTACAAATGTGGAGCTCCTGTAGCTCAGTGGTTAGAGCACTAGCCTTGCAAGCGTGAGACCAGTGTTCGAATCCAGGCAGGTCAGGGCAAAACCTTGGGCAAGTTTCCTTACTCCACACACCTAATAATAATCCAGCGGAAAAAAAATGCAGTAATAAAATTGGTCATTTCAATCCATGACTGTTTGTGGGGACGCTGCTGTGCGCAATCGGCTGCCACGATTTGCCCACAAATATACAGTCAATTCACTTTACAGTATATTCTGTGAAGCGCTTTGAGACGTCGGTAAGATGAGAAAAGCGCTATATCAAATGCAAGGATTATTAGTATTGTATAAATGTAATACTGTTGTTGTTGTTGTGTCCTGAACAGCTGTTTCAGGCAGAGATGTTCAGCCGGCAGCAAATCCTGCACTCGATCATCAGTGACGGGCAGCATCTACTACAACAAGGGCAGGTGGATGACAGGTAACGGCTCTAGTTCACTCTGTCACTCTTTCCACACCAGCAACAATTGCTTTCACATTTGGATACCAAGACAGTATGAGATTCAATATAAACACCGTGTCATTGTAATTCATGTCTACTGTGAACCAGAACCGGGTCGTAGGTTTGCCTTCGTAGGTATATGATAAAATCCAACCGAATTCAATATGCAACAAGTACAAAAAGCTTTTGTGGTGTAACTGAAAATGGGCTTTGATACCGGATTCTTTGAAATTTGTATAGTCTGGAAATATGAAGATCTACTTGAGGTTTTGAAATGAAGCCTGAAATGCTCAAAATAAACAGCAGGTGGATCAGTATAAAAAAGCAAAAATAACTAGTGGTATTGTGCGCATTGAGTCATTTTATTGAAGTGTGTTAGTTGTAAATCGCTACCTACTATTAAAAGATCTGTCCATCAATTCATGCTCCTTTAATGCGCAGTCTGTTTGTCCAGGGAATATTTAGCAAATGGGTTCTGTGAACCCCTCTGAAGGACTGTGCACAAAGACAAGCATATCTTCAAACGCAAGTGGGAACACGGTGCTTCAATTGGACTTGTCTCGAATGGTGTTGCCATAATCACGTGAACAAATCAAACGGATGTCACAACTCTTTGAAAGGGTGCGCGATTATAAGGCAGCTAGTAATAGATCTAACATTTGGGAAGAAACCTCTGCCTACGGAATGATAGAATGTGGAACTCACTGCCGGAATTTGTGGTTGGAGCAAAATGCATTACTGTACTTCAGAGATGGCTTGAATGCAAATAATAGGGGGGAGGGGAATAGAGAGGTCCAGGAGAGTGGAATAGAGGGATGTTGTTGCTGACAATAAACACAGTCACAGACTAATTGGATTAAATTGCCAGTTTGTGCGTTACTTGTGCCATCACACACACTTCCAGAGAGATGATAGGCACCTCGCTTGGGTAGGAGAATGGGGAGATCGAGCCTCCCTAGACTGCTGCTGTAGCTGTCCTGCTTGCAGAGTGTGATGAGGCCTAAAGCTCTTGAGATGCACAACCGCATACAACGGTAACACTTCCTTTCCCTCTCGTTCAGGAACGAGTTTAACCTGAAACTGGCTATGTTAAGCAACCAGTGGCAGGGAGTGATCCGACGGGCGCAGCAGAGAAGAGGCATCATCGACAGTCAGATCCGCCAGTGGCAGCGTTACCGAGAAATGGCCGAAAAGCTGAGGAAATGGTTGGTGGAGACATCCTGCCAGCCACAGACCAGGCTGGGCAGTGGCACTCGCATCCCACTGCAGCAGGCCAGGGCTTTGCTGGATGAGGTGCAGGTAGGCAACAACAACAACAACTTTGATTTATGTAGCGCCCTCCACACCGGACGGGCGTCTCAGAGCGCTTCACAATAACGTACCCCAGTCGGGCGAGCCAGGGGCAGGGGGAAAAAGGTGACCGAAGGCGCGGTCAGAGAGAAAGGTCTTTAGCTGAGACCTGAAACTGGGAAGAGAGGGGGGGGGGGGGGGGGGAGGGGGGGCGAGGCGAAGGGAGTGAAGGAAGGGAGTTCCAGAGCCATGTTAATCACAGGTCTGCCGTCTGCCAGCTGTTCACTCTTCATTAGACAGGAGCAAAGCTTAGTTTCCAAGGTGCGAACTCATCAATCGTCATTCTTACTGTAGCTGTGTTCGAAAGGGTGTTGGTACTGTGAGGAAGAAATAGGGATGATTAGTATGGAGCAGGGCACAGCCAACCTGAGGAAACAAACACTGCTTGTGGGTGGTGGGTGTGGGTGTGTTTCACCTTTAAAGCCCTCCATGGCCTTGTCCCACCCTATGTCTGCAACTTCCTAACCCCCGACCAACTGTCCGCTCATCGAGCTCTGGCCTACTCCATGTCCCCTGACTCACCCGCCCCACCATCAGCAAACAAGCCTTCAGCCACTCTGCCCCCAACCTCTGGAACTCCATCCTGCAATCGCTCCGCCTTGCCCTGCCCTAGCCTCCTTCGAGCGCAGTATCAAGACCCTCCTCTTCGACCATGCTCATCTCCCTTTCACCCTCCCTGATCCCGACCCCCGACCCCAATTCGGGTCCAAAACACTGACTGTCCAGAACCTTGGGATGTGCTCCTGATGCGAAAGGTGCTATATAATATGTGTGTGTATATATATATATGTATATATATGTGTGTGTTTGCGTGCGTGCGTGAGGGGGTGGTGGGAGGGGGAATCAGTATTGTTTGCAAGATGATGAGCAGCACTTTAAATAGAGGAATGTTCAGCGCTTCCTGACCTGGAAACCTGACCGGCCGCGTTTCACCAACTGTGCTCAGTCCACTTTCCACAACCGTATAACCCACCGCTTCTTTTTGCGGCTGTCCGCTTTACCCTAAGGAGCGCTTCTCTGCGCCTACCTAATCTACTTTATTGTTCTGTTCAATGAACAGAACTTGGAATCATTGACTCTTGTCACAAACGCTTGCATCGTTATCTGTCCGGTCGGTCGTTTAGTGAAATGCTTTGATTGCTAATTTCAGCGTGGAATTATTTCACTTTAGAGATCTATTTTGCGTTTTTTTTTTGTTTTAATTTTTAAAAAAGCACAGTCTGTTTTGCCTGCGTCTCGTACTCGGATCAGATCCTTCCCTCTCTCTCTCTCTCTCTCTCTCTCTCTCTCTCTCTTACGCAGAGTGGAGTTTGACGCATGTTCCATTTTTGCAGTTAAAAGAGAAAATGCTGCAGCGGCAGCAGGGAAGCTACATCCTAACGGTGGAGGCTGGAAAGCAGCTCTTGCTCTCAGCCGATGGCGGCTCCGAGGCTGCCCTGCAGACCGAGCTCACCGAGATCCAGGAGCAATGGAAAGCCGCTCACGTGCGCCTGGAGGACCGGAGGAAACAACTCACCATTTTACTAAGGGTAGGTGCCTGTTCCTGGTGAGAGAACGATTACGCACGCGCTTACAATCTCGAGTGACACTTCAAAGAGTTATTTACGCCAAGGCTTGCACTCGATTTCGATACAAGACAATTTTGATACAAGGGCTTCTCACCAACTGGGAGGCTTGGAGGCTTACTGACGTAACTCACTTGCAAAACAGGATGAGATGTCAAGTGTACCTTGCGCCAAATATTTTCTGTCCATGTGTGTGTGTGGGTGTGTGTCCCCCCCCCAGTCCGTACAAAGGCAGCAACAGGGAAACACTGCCTAAGGCGCTCAGGTCATCGAGGGAGAATTGTCAGTGGAAGAAGGATGTGGCGTGGCTGATCATTTGGCATTGTGGCCGAGTTGACTTTGATGATCAGGAAGTATCTTGTGCAGACATTAATCTCAGGAGATAGAATAAATGAGATGAACTCCTTGATGGTCGGTTTTGTGTCATGTGTTGAAAGAGACGGCTAAATGGCCTTTTATGATCCCATCTTTAGTC
This sequence comes from Hydrolagus colliei, assembly GCA_035084275.1. Taxonomy (NCBI): domain Eukaryota; kingdom Metazoa; phylum Chordata; class Chondrichthyes; order Chimaeriformes; family Chimaeridae; genus Hydrolagus; species Hydrolagus colliei. The sequence goes on along the minus strand of CM068744.1, from coordinate 100,581,589 downwards.
GTGTTAAAAGAGCTGTTCCTCTGGCGCAGTGTGATTGCTTTAACATTTGACATTGACCCGTCGTGATCCTACAAAAGATCTTTGTGCATCTGAAGGAAATTGAATAATTTGTAGGCCAGCAACGAATGTAAAGCAGCTTTGATGCTCTAATATCTCTCCAGTGAGTATGTAATTGAGGAATCTATAAAAGACTGTTAGGACTCGAAATGCGAATCAGATTGTGAACTCACTGAGTTCATGGCCTGAAATGCATCTATCATGAGCTTGAAAGGCGTCAGGAAAAACAACGCATTGCAGAAAATCTCATGGTGGACATGTGTTCTGAGGTTATTCGGTCGAGACAGTGGGAAAATATGGAAATTGTAGACGTATTATCTGAGCAGCATATTCTAGTAGCTTTTCAGATCATCCCAGCAAACTTTATTATCGTGCTTTGAGTCACAAACAATGCAGAGGATCTGCAGGAAGCTGTCCCAGTGGGATTCCTAGATATAGGCTTGTAGCTCTCGCTCAGCTCCCTGGACTTAGTGTATTTGGTGAAGCACAGGAAGAGTCTCTATCTGTCAGTGAAGGTAACCACCGGGCACTGTGTGCCCAGCCAATGACAATATCGGAGGCAATCACAGAATGCCCCTCACACAGCTTTTAAAATGTCGTCTTATGTGTACTGAGTAGGGTCCGGCGATATATCGATATATCGCTAAAACCCGATATCATTTTCATATCGATACGCCGATATAGGCATTTCAAAAATATCGATATATCGAAAAATCGATATATCGAGGTAAAAAATCGGAATGCGCGCACACTGAACTACAAGACCCAGAATGCTCATCTCTATACACAATGCACAGACCGAGGTGCAAAGCCGCCATATTGTATTGATAGTCCTCGAATACAATATACAGGTATGCAAGGGGTGGGGGGGGGAGAGACGGCTGGGGGGGGTGGGGGAGAGGGAGAGAGACGGCTGGGAGGGGCGTGGAGAGAGACGGCTGGGGAGGGTGGGGGGGGGGAGAGAGACGGCTGTGGGGGGGTGTGGGGGAGAGAGACGGCTGGGGGGGTGGAGTGGGAGAGGGACGGCAGGGTGGGGTGGGGGGAGAGACATGGCTGGGGGGGTGACGGGGGGAGAGGGATGGTGGGGGGTGGGTTGGGGGAGAGAGACGGCTGTGGGGGGGGAGAGAGACGGCGGGGGTGGGGGGAGAGACGGGGTGGATGTGATAATATACAGATAGATAGAGATGGGGGGGATGTGAGAGAGACACAGACAGAAAAACACAGAGATGGAGAGAGTGAGAGACACAGAGAGAGAAAGATATTTACCTCCTGAGGAGATAGGCCCCGAATGCGTGTGCGCGTGCGCAGTACGAAAAACCCGGAAATATCGATATTTCGGTATATCTTGATATGAGCCCATCGATATATCTAAATTGGAAAATTTCCACATCGACGGACCCTAGTACTGAGAAGCATTTGTTAGACCTGTCTGTACCTGGATAAAATTGCTTTAAACCTTCATTTTAAAATAAATCTGGACCTGCGAATGCTTTTGTGATGCGCAGGATCTTATTGCTTGTATACATCATTTCTTTACGCTACTCACTGGAAGGTTTTAACTCCCTCTAATCGTTTCACAGAAAGTTTTCATAAAATACCGTAAGAGTTGAACCTCTCTTTCCTCGTGTCGGGGAAACTGGAAACGATCTTACTAAGCGGTTTTGTTTTCTGCAACAAAATGTGTGCTGTGTCATAAAGATTGCTTTGTCTGTATAAACTGTTTCGACAGTGATTAGCTGGGCAAACGTGTCAAGCAAAGCCAGAGTGCGTCACTCTGCCTGCACATAACACATACTGCATTCTTTCTGCCAAGACTATCAATTGGATAGTATCTGCTCTTGTACATCCGCAACTCTGCTCTATAAATACCGCAGTTGCGTATTGGCGGGTGAAACTCGGATGGCTTGTTGCTGGAATTTTGCAGCCTGGAACTCTGCATTGTCTTGATTAGCCTGAGGTTGAAATAAGCTTCACTATCCCTCCTCTCCACCCCCCCCCCCCCCCGTAAAATCACTTTGAATTGATTTTTCTACAAGTCTAATCGATGCCACTGCTGCCTTTTTACAGGACTGGGAGCGATGTGAGAAACGAATCTGCGATTCCCTTGAGAAACTGAGGTCTTTCAAGAAGAAGCTCTCTCAGCCGCTCCCTGATCACCATGAAGAGCTGCACACTGAGCAGATGAGATGCATGGTGACGTTATATTTCCTGTTTCTTTGCTACGCCTGCCTTAAGATTCAGTGTTTGATTAACACACAATCATAAACACACAGTTTTCAAAAGATTTTACCTTCCCACCAGCTGCTCTATTTTTGGACCCGAAAGGCAGAGATCTATTATCAAACCGTGTGCATTCGGAAGGCTGTAGTTAAATTTCATAACCTTGAGATAAGGACAACCTTTCCCCGTGTTTCTGTGGTTGTCCATACAGCCCAGTTGTCCCGATTCTCCATTTTAATGCAAATTGTTTGACAATCTCACTGTAGGAACTGGAAAGCTCCTTCGAAGGGTGGACAGATGACCTGACCCATCTCTCGTTTCTGAAGGACACGCTGTCCAGCTACATTAGTGCTGATGATCTTTCAATACTACAAGAGCGCATTGAGCTGTTACATAGGCAATGGGATGAACTGTGCCACCAGGTAAGAAAACGATCGTTTGCCATGAAATCCCTTGGGTCATTTTCCCTTTCTCTTCCATGTCCCACCCTGCTCAGTCAGCCTCCAATTCTCTCTGTCGAGTGGTTAGAGCACTTGTCTTGCAAGCTGGGGAGACCAAGCTGGGGAGACCTGTGTTCGAATCCAGGCAGGTCAGGGTGAAACCTTGGGCAAATTTCCTTACTCCACATGCCTAATAATAATCCCTCAAAAAAACCCACAAAAATAAAATTGGTCATTTCAATCCACGACTGTTTGTGGGATACTGCTGTGCGCAATTGGCTGCCGCGATTCGCCCACAAATATACAGTCAATTCACTTTACAGTATATTCTGTGAAGCACTTTGGGACGTCGATAAGATGTGAAAAGCGCTATATCAAATGCAAGGATTATTATTATTATATAAGTAATATAGCTCCCCTTTCAGGGCTTAGCAAGTGCATCTTGATTCACCAATTTCCATTTAACCCTGAAGCCATTTAGTGTTTTTTTTAATTAAAAAAAATACACCGTATTGGCTATTTAAGAATGATGGCCCTATTCGGTACAGAATAAGTTATACATAACTCATTCTGTCCATGCTAAATTAACTGGTCTCAGCCAAGCCAATAATTGGACTCAGTGCCAGCTGAAGAAGCTAGTGTTCCTGAACCTCATCGTACCCAGTGATCTCTGCTGTCAAATGTGTATTGGACATCAGGTCTTTTCTATCTTTCTCCTAGTCTTTTTGTTATTACAAAAGCATTTTTAACAAGCACACTCTGCTCTTTTTGAAGTTGGCCAAAAAAAGAAAACACATTTTGTCGAGGTAAAACTTTAAGAAAAACAACTTCTAAAGCCAAATCTTCTACCCAGGCTCTTAAGGGATGATGAAATTGTTATCGTTAGATCCATTGTTCAATCCAGCAAATAGTGTATATTTAAGCACACACCGGAACGCTACTCCACATGAAGGGTGCTATATTCAATGCAAGTTGTTGTTGTTGTTGCATTTGACTTGGACCTCGAAGAGTTAATATCTATCACCCACTAAGAGGCTTTTCATCGAATGTAAGATAGCTTTCCATTGCTCTGTTGATGCAACTTGTTGATACTTGGTATTGATGCCGTGTAGTGTGGCACTGTGGCAGACAGTCCTAAATAGTCGCAAGTTCGATTCCGGGTTCCCTTACACAATTCCCAGCAGAGGTCACTGGACAGAGCTCAATTACGAGGCACCCTACTTGACACAAATGTTGTGTGTGTTTCGAAGCCTGGGGGGATAATCAATGACTCGAGGCGAATTTGCAACAGCAGCAGACTAAAGGGGCAAAGTCACGCTGATGCATTGAATTTGAATATGTTAACAGATCAAAGGCGATTCAATTAAAATATGTATTATTAATGTGCGGGTGGATATTTGCCTCGTCAATCTACTCTCATCAGCGTTTCAGACCGGCCAGGAATTTAAAAGAAAATCATCTCTATTACCTGCGTCATTAGATTTCTTTTTGGAAGTAAACAAATCCTGACAAAACATCTGACACAGATGACACAAATTAAAGCACTGCCTATTGATTGCCTGTTGAGTAAGAGGCAAACTTACTCTGTGGTTGAATTTGCACACGGCTTGTCTCGATTTGTTGGAACGTTTGCAGTTGCGAACTCATTTGGTAGTAACGGTAGATATATATCTATCAAAAAAGAACCCACAAACAGGATGTGTGTTAAGATTTGAACCTGCAAACAGTTTCCTGACAGTATAAGATGGGAGGAAATGTTGCAAGAAGGTCTGCTTTAATGTTAACACTGTATTGTCACATTGTTCAAGCTAATGTTAAAATGTGCATCCTATTGGAAGAATTGATTTGCTTCCCTCCTAATCCAGGTACTATCTTCTGTGATGGGACACATATAATGGGCTTTGTGTAGTGAACTTTTGTGGGTCTCATTAGTTGTGTGTAGGCAGGTACTCTGTGTGAAGAGCTTGTACAGTGTTTGAAAAGGGCTGCATGTCATTCACGATTATTTTTTAACATCAAACCGAGAGTAGCGGCTACCTTATTATTTTTCTGGTGTCTTGAATCATACTTTTCTCAAGTACGCGGTGCTTCTTGGCGTTAAAGCAGCTCAGTTTGGCCAGTTAAACGAAAGTCCTAATTGCTGTATCTTCCGACAAAAAAAATGACAGCATTTTGCGCTGGGTTATTTTCTGCCACAATTAGCTTTGAAATGCTGTGAGTCGTGTCATTCGAACTTCCTCTCACTGCCAATATAATTTTGGCGCACTTCTTGAGATATAGGTTTGCATTGGTTCGGGAAACACGCAGAGGTGACATTTTATGTGAAAAGCAATTTCTCGGATTGTGTGGGATATAAAGTTATTCCCTCGCTGCGACAAGAACAAGAATGGATTTGAGGTTTTGTTAGGTGTGTGTGTGTGTAGGTGTACATTTTTGTTCCCTCTTATAAAATGTCGAACTGAAAGGCTTCCTGTTTATTTAGAGAAGAAATTGATCCGC